>NW_019292193.1:12404-41619 GCF_000500325.1 Leptinotarsa decemlineata | reverse complement strand
AGGAGAAACCAGCAAATCAGGAATAGCAGACCATGTTTGGACCCATCAACACAACATCGAGTGGTCCCAAGCTGAGATCTTGCACAGAGAGGAACATTGGTTTAGGAGAAAATTCAAGAAAGCCGCATACATGTTGTCCAACAACGTATTCAGCCAAGCTAGCGTACAGATACGCAACATATGAAAACCCATCATCAAGCCAAACTCCCGCCAAACGGTCTTCTCCCACTGAACCAGTGAAGCGAAAAAATGGAAAGTGGGGATAAGTGAAAGTCCTCGAACGACCCATAAATAGTCATTTTTCGTAGGAATCAGTCCAGTCATAACTCGAAGACGATTGTAGATACTAACAATCGAAACGTCGTGAACTAACGTGGCTTGGGATCTCTTAACTTTTTTTTATTTATATTTATTTGTATTTCTTTACTTTTTATTCAATCGTTTTAATTTTACTTGTATTTTATTTCACTATTATTTCATTTCAGGATATTTTTGCTTGATATAATTGTTATTTTCAGCTATTTATTTTCAATTCTTCTTTTTCAGTTGTTTCGGGGATTTCAAATGATTTTATATTTCAGACAATGTAACTAGTGAAATGCCCGCGAATAGCTCAAGCAATAATTGATAGTTACGTACAGCGCCATCTGCCCGCAAACAGATCAAGTAATAATTGATAGTTGCGTACAGCGCCATCTGCCCGCGAATAGATCAAGCAATAATGCCGATAATTCTCTCAACACAGATCCCGAGCTTGAGAGTTACAAACAAATATACATACAAACAAACATGCATACATACATACATACAGGTGAAGCTAATATAAAGCGTGTAAAAAATAAAATGAGTCGGATAATTTGATTTTGTTTAATTTAAATTGATTTGATTGGCTTCAATTCAAGTTGATTCAATTTGATTTGAATGAATTTGATTTATTTCAATTCAATCATTTCAATTCAATTTGATTTTTAATTGACACGCTTATATTACCTTCACTTGTATGTTTGATTGTTTGTTTGTCCGTTTGTTTTTTTTTATCGACTCCTTTGGACTAGATTTTGAATAACTTCAAACGGTTAGATTAGGTTTGTCAGACCAATGATCACTTATGGCTTACAGAAACAGGCTTGTCTGGCTATCGGTGGTGCCATCAGTATCACACCGTCATCAGCCATGGAGATCCTTCTAAATCTACCTCCTCTCCAGATTTTTCTGGATAAAAAGGTTACATGGACTGCATATTATAGAATTGTGCATGGATATATATGTTATATTAAAACAAATAGTCTTGAAATAGCAAACCAAACTAAAAAGTGGAAACAAATAATAGTCATTTGGTTATGAAAAAGGTGAAGGTGATGAATTCAATTAAAAATACACACATCGGAAAAGTCTAGGGATATTTTTATAACATACTAAATATCATAAAAATAAATCAGTTTGAGAAAAATCGGGAGTGTATAAATTATCATGTGCGTCATGTCAGATGTTTTATATAGGTCAAACTGGACGAACTTCCCGCATAAAGGAACACATAAATAGTTACCAGAATGCAAAAATGAATTCCAATGCTACTCATGCTACTCATGCTACTCATTCAATCACAGAGGGACATGAGTTCAACCATAAATTCAAGCCCCTCCATTTCCAAAAGAAAGTTTTTAAAGTTAACCTGTTGGAGAGTATGGAAATAAACAAATTCAAAAACTCTCAGTATCTCATGAACAATCAAACTGAATTGAATAATTTGCCATTTTTGAATCTGTTGATTTCCTGGTAAAAATAGTTGAGTATATTTACGGTACTTTTGAAAAATGTATTTATATAGTTTATGAATTAATACCTGACCATCTCAGCTAGATTCATTTATTAGGAAGTAGGCATAATATATTAGGGTATGAAATGGTTGTAATTTAGAAGTAACTTTTAGTTTACGCATGGGAAACCGGTTTTTGTAAAACCGTTCACAGTGAAAATCACACAATAAACTGTATTAATTAGTTTTAATGATGTAAATATTCAACTGGACCTATGTTTTCGAAACTAAGTAGTTTTAATCTTTCATAGGAACTTTCCTTCATAAAATAATTAATCCGTGAAATAAACTACAGTACCTAAGAAACATCCTGTTTAGCTGTGCTTGTTACGGTGTAAAAAACTCTGTTACAGCTGTTTCTTCTCACGAACGACAACTCTCAGAAGTCGAGCTACAGATTAACTAAGTCTTATATTTTGACATGCATTTCCTAGCACGGTATGCACGGTATATTTATTATGAATTCAATTCCATAGCGGGAGCTTCTGAACACGGCAAGCAAGCATGTCACATGGAATTTAAATACGAAATGGAGTTCGATTTCAAAAGTATTATGGATGAGCGAAATAAAAGACACGAAAAATCTGGGAAACAACTGAAATGAAGAATTGTTTTCGAAATTTCTTACATCTTTGAAAATAATAGAGAAACCGAGTGAAAACAATTTTCATAGAAAAGTGAACTCCTAAATGAAATTAGGATCAGGATGAAATCATATTGAGTGTAGTAAAAAAATTTAAAGCCACATTGAATTTATTTAAACTAAAAATGAACATGGAAAGGTAATAAATTATCTGAAAAAAAAACTGTTTCATCGTTTTAACAATGTGTATGTTTATTTTTTGTCAAACGACAGTGCTGAATTGTAAGATGAATTAAAGAAAAATAACCTCACCGCCATATTCAACATCAAAATAATAGTTTTAGGTATCTCTTTCTTTGGAAACACTTGATAATAATATTTGGAAAATCTAGCCCCATTTCAACATCTCAATCTGAATCCAGTTCATTATTAACGACGACATGTTCATCTCCAATAATTTTTATTACGCTGATAGCGCCACAAATCTTTTCTTGTTTGCTATGAAATCTGGAAGAAAATGTATCAGAATATGTTGACACTAAAACTTTACATTCAGAATTCATCTGAAATGGATTTATCTGGTAGGCGGTGATAAAACAAAACGCAAAGTGGATTAAACTCCTGGAAGTGTGTTCGAATATTTTAGAATCGCAAATTTTCAAGTGTGGACTGAAATAGAACATCAATAAATTTAGGAATGTATATTTCAGTTAGATATATGGTGTCTGATTATGATTGAAACAAGAGGTTGTTGATTCACTGATATAACTAAATTCGTTACTAACCCACAAACTGTTGAACAATAAATTTACTGAAAATATGATTTTTATTTCGATTTCACAGAGAATTTGGAAAAAAAATTTACTGATTTTGCTTTTTGGACAATTGAATATATTCATGAGATTATATTTATCAGAGTAAATCGAATACTCCCATACGAGCAGTCTGGGTTTCGCAAAAAACACGGAACACAGACTGCCCTCTTGAAAATAATCGACGATCTTGTTAATTGATCTTAGGTTATTTCGATTTACTCATCAGCAAGCTCAAGTTCATAGGATTCGATGACATTTCTCTTAAATGGATGACCAGCTATCTCACAGACCGATTACAGAGGGTTAAACTGGATTATTACTCATGGTCATCCCTAAAAGAAACAATCTCAGGTGTACCGCAGGGTACATCTATGCGCAGATGATATACAGTTATATTTGTCTTCTCATAACACAAGAAAGTTGCGTGGCCAATATAAACACAGATTTGCACAAAACATTCCTATACTCGGAGAATCATGGACTGAAAATCAATCCAAATAAAACTTTGGCCTTATGCATAGGGTCTCAAAGACAAATAGTAGCTCAGTGTAGCTTTAGGCTCACTCTCGATAACGCAGACATTGATTGGTTGCCATTAATTTAGAATACACGTATATTCTAAATGAGCCATTACCTATCTGCTGTCAAACACGTGATGATAGTTTAAAATGGAGGGAGTAGAAAAATATAATTTAAAGCATCCCACGCTGGTTTTCAAAAATATTAGTTTCGAATTATTTTTTATTTTTTAGTTTGTGTTGCTTTCAAAGCATGTTTATTCATTTTTCAAACTGAACTATTATTTATTAACACACAATCTGATGCAAATTCTTTGATCCATTTTTTTCGAAAGCAGAAAATCGCGGAACACGCAAAATACTTCTAACTTTTATATGCCTCTCACCAACAAACAAAACATGCTAAACAATTTAAACTGTGTACATATGTTGGAGTCGCGTGTACCAACATAAAAAAATTGTTAATTGGATGTACGTAGTCCGCAAAATTTGTTCATTCACCTTATTTTTCGACCAGTCCAAGTATTTGGAAAAAAAAGTATCAAATACCTAGTAATAGTATGCCAATTACACTTTCAGAAGAGATGATTATTGCTTGTTGAAACTGTAATGTGGTATTGGACTAGTAAATTCATACATTCATGGCTGAAACAATCTTCAAACAATTCTATTTGACAGATTATAGTTTCTAACAGCTTCATTGACTTCAAACAACTACGATTACGAGTAATTATTTAGACAAGTATCGAATCAACTCAACTACGTTCATTCTCTATAAATACAGATATACATCATTCAACCAGACGAAGAGTAAACACTGGCATTCAAATTCATCTTGTAAACTTCTTGTTTAAACTTGTTTATAAAAAAAATAATGTATGAACACTATCAACTCTGTGTCTGTCTGACAGTCTGTGCGTCTGATCGCTAGGATTTCCATCCCGTTTTCACGAATGCACGGGGTAATTGAAAAGGAAAGTTCATGTGTATCTTTTTGTGAATTTTTCGGAATATAACTATGGTATCCATTAGAAGTCGAGGCCTCATTACGAGCATGCCAAATGTTCTGGAATGTTCTAGAAACTTCTAGAGGGCGAAACTTCCAGCCAAAAGCACGTCATTCAGGTGAATGCGGCAGCTTCCTTTACGCGTGGGTGATAGAGAGCCACCATACCCCTTTTCATCATTTTACAATGATCTGAGGTGTGCATACCCAACAGATACATCTAGCAGGACCTGGATCTCAGTACCCAGTACGTGGATGTACTTCTGAGAAACCACGCCAAGCGAATTTGGCGCTGCGTAAACTCCATGACGCACTGAACAGAGACGACCCCAGATTCCGCAAAATGGACGGGCACAGGAGGCCGACAAAGCAGAGACAGAGATCATCTTTGAAAGTTGTTATACAGCGGCTCCGGTAAGTATAAAAAAACCTTACCTCAGTCCGCAACATACAACACTCTCCTCCAGTTAAGTACAGGTTAAGTATAGACATCGTAGTTCATCTCTACTGTAGTCCAACAACTGTTTGGTATCAAGCCTCGATGGATGAATAAACGCCTTAGAGTGAGCCAATCCTGGAAGATTCTGCCACAAGTCTATAAATCTTCTTGCCATCCAGTTGTCCAATCCAAGCGATGCCAATGGCAGATTCTGGTCCGATGAAGCTAATTGCAGCACCCTCCTTTGCAAGGGAGTCAGCAGCCTCATTGCCTTACAGGCCAGTATGGCCAGGAATCCAGACCAGAGACAATCTGTTGAGTCTGACTTGTGTATGAGGTTGGATTCTTGCAATCTCTCTGCACACAATTCAATAGCGTAAATTTCCGCTTGAAATACAGTCTGCGACTGAAAACACCTGCATCAGAACCGGAAGTTGTTTTGAATCCATTTGTAATAAACACAGTATATGTAGATATTCTGTAATTCCTACAGTGAAGTCTGTAATTCATGGATTCAAACTATATTTCACGATGAAATCCCACGATAAAACTGCACCAGTGCGAGGCCTAGACAGGTCGCTTNCCTACATAATATGGGGCTAGTGGACACACCTCTATGCAGGATGTGTGAACAGGAAGATGAGACTGTCAGGCATGTCCTGTGCGAGTGCCCGGAGTTATCGTCAATAAGAGAGTGTGTGTTCGGCGAGTCTTGGCCTACACCTGCCGATATAAAGGAGATGTTTCCCATCGACCTGTCCACCTTCCTGGAAAGGACAGGATGGACGATGACCTAGGAGGACAACTCCTCGGGAGGATGTACAATGGGTCACATGTGGCCTAAGTGCGTGGGCTCTCATCCTCCCTACTCTACAGATACAGAGATACAGTCAATGAACTTCAAGTGATTTGTACGTTACTTGTACGCTTTCATTTCATGATAATTCTGGAATTAACGTTTTCAATAATACTTAGTAGAAATTATTTACCAAAAGGATTATCCAAGCCAGGTACTTTTTTAAAGCCCCCTCCATACGAGGGGCATAAGCAAGCATGGTTACCTAGCAACCATGGAGTAAGATAACATTGTGACTGGAAAAACGATTTTGAAAATTCGCAATAAAACAAGAGCGATAGCTTCCGGCATTCGGCAGAATAGGATCTCCGGTCATTTTCTGTGAACCAGTACGATATTATGTTTCAGAATAATAATGCCATTATTACATCATTGAATCCTTTCATCAGTATAACCAATTCAAATGGCCTGAGCCGAGTTTTCATAATTCAAAGAGTATATATCGATATTTTATCCTTTTTCTGTCTTTTTCGGGTAATATCCTTTCAGAGCAGAAAATTCAAAAAACGACTACATCAATTTCATTAGCTTGTATCTTTCTGATGATGTAGAATAAATAGTTCAAATGGGTGAAATACCTTTTGAATTATTCAGAAGTACCCAGCTGACCTAGAGATTGCAGTATCTGTATGAGAAACATCACTGCTATAAGTTATGTATATATGTTTAAAATATGTTTTTTCCAGCTATCGCACCCCTAAGAAACGACAACCCTCAGAAGTCAAAACTTGTGCGAGCTAAGGACTAACGAGGTCTTACCTTTCAAGGTGTGATTCCTAACACGGGTTGGACGATAGCAAGTGAAAATTGAGCGTTCAGCCTGCGGCTTGAACCATCGACTCACACATCGGCCAATTGACTGAGTGAACAAAGCACCCACGTCGAACCGCCCGGCTACTGACCGTCCGAAAATACACAATTTATGAAGCATATATTTCAAGTTTGAAGACGCTGCATTGTTTAGTATTCGTTTTGCAGCCATCAATAGCGAACTTTTTTGGTGAATTTGTGAAAATGGAGAAAATTGGTCATCGTGATGTGGGACAATACTTTGATTTGAAACGCCTCAGCCTAACCTAATAGATCCCAACACTCTAAATGAATTCTATTGCACGGTAGGTAAAAATCTAAGCTCAGGCNTATGTATTTATATTTACATTTTGATTTATATATATTTATGTTTGTATGTATCTTACTTATATATTTAGGTTTCATGTTTATATTTCCTATCCATTCTGTCAATAAGATTTATTCTTGGACAATAAAGCATATTTTGATTTGATTTGAACCGTACGAGCCGCCAAGATGAACATCGCAGTGGACGACCAAATGAGGTGACGATCCCAGAAACGGGGAAAAAATCTACAAAGCAGTACTGGATTATCGTCGACTGAACGTGCGGGAGCTAGCAGACTTAGTAGGCATTTCAAAAAGTATGGCACATCGTATATCATCTGAAAATTTTGACGCGGGAAAACTTTGTGTAAGATGGGAGCCGCGTTTGCTTACACTCGAGCAAAAACAGTGTCGTGAAGATGTTTCAATTGAGTGTTTAGCGAAGTTTCACAGCAACAAAGCAGAATTATTTCGTCGTTTCATAACCATGGATGAAACATGGGTCCATCACTTTACACCCGAGGCAAAAAAACAATGAAAACGGTGGACTCAAAAGAGAGAACCGACTTCAAAGAAGGCGAAGACCGTTTCTTATACAAGTAAGGTCATGGCAAATGTTTTTGGGATGCGTGTGGGATAATTTTCATTGACCATTTGGCCGCAATTGGCTGAGAAAAAAGTGTTGTTTCATCAAGACAATACACCAGCCCATAAGTCCATTATCGCAATGTCCAAAATTAGCGAATTAAGTTTGAATTGCTACCTCATCCACCCTATTCGCCAGATTCAACCCACTCGAATTATTTTCTGTTCCTGAACTTGAAAAAAAATGGCTCAATGGTGAAAGAAGTGATGTCGACAGTTAATGGCTATTTCGAGGGGCAAGACAGTTCTTATTATAAAAACGGTATTGAATTCATTGAGAGCCGCTGGAGAAAGTGGAAAGAGCTACAAGGAGACTATGTTGAAGAATAAGTTATTCTTTTTCAAAAATTTTTGTGATATGTCTGTTATTATTATTATTTTCCTAAGATTTTTTGGACAGTGTGACAAAATTATCAGCAGAACATGTAGAAAGTTCAATGAAATGTATCCGAATCTACCGCCAATGAACCTCAAGAAATTTATACAACAAAGCAGAATTTCGTCGTTTCATAACCATGGATGAAACATGGGTACATCACTTTACACCCGAGGCAAAAAAACAATGAAATCGGTGGACTCAAAAGAGAGAACCGACTTCAAAGAAGGCGAAGACCATTTCATATCCAAGTAAGGTCATGGCATATGTTTTTGGCATGCGTGTGGGATAATTTTCATTGACCATTTGGCCGCAATTGGCTGAGAAAAAAGTGTTGTTTCATCAAGACAATACACCAGCTCATAAGTCCATTATCGCAATGTCCAAAATTAGCTTTTAAGTTTGAATTGCTACCTCATCCACCCTATTCGCAAGATTCAACCCCCTCGACTCATTTTATGTTCCTAAACTTGAAAGAAAATGGCTCAATGGTGAAAGATTTTCCAACGATGCAGAAGTGATGTCGGCAGTTAATGGCTATTTCGAGGGGCAAGACAGTTCTTATTATAAAAACGGTATTGAATTCATTGAGAGCCGCTGGAGAAAGTGGATAGAGCTGCAAGGAGACTATGTTGAAGAATAAGTTATTCTTTTTCAAAAATTTTTGTGATATGTCTGTTATTATTATTATTTTCCTAAGATTGCACTGGTCAAGCATCATCAACCAATGTCCACTCCCCACACCGTAGGTGAGTAATCATTGGGTCAGAGAATGGTGTGCTCTAAGCACATGCATTGAGCCAAAAATGAGATGAGAACCCGGCCAAGATTTTTGCCTGAGTGCTGTGCAGCAAGCCGGCATTATATTAGGATTCTGGAGTAAAAAGGGCAACATGTCACTGAAGAATTCAATAATCAAAACGATCATCTCATCAGAGTAGTCTGGGAAGAGTCTGCGAAGTTCTAAAAAAAATATCGATCCTCATCCGTTTTTTCTATTATTCTCGGACGATTTTCGTCTCACCCGAAGCTGACGAAAATCAACGAATATATTCTTACTCTGATGGTCGACAAGGACTATTATTTTTAGGGAGGGGCGCTAGCATTATAAACTAATGACCATACGCCACACTGTGGTTAGGTTAGGTTAGGTCCAAAGTGAGTGGGTCTATTCGTCCCTCCACCACAACCCGCAAGGGTTTATTATGGCTCACACCTATTCACACTCGACCAAATAAACCCAGCTTTTTAACGAAACCAATTAATTTGTATGGTGAGTGGTCTTTCAGGCCAGGTGGTAAGAGTACGGCTCTGCCGAACTCTAAAAACCTGATTCGGTCAGCAGCGGGGCAGGCACTAGGTATATGCTCTGCTGTTTCATCGTTAATGAGGTAGTCGGATAGTCAAGGGGCAAGTTTCCCACCTTGATACCCGCGACAACCTTTCCATATGAGGGTTTTGCACGTCAGCTACACCTGACGATGCCTTAGATTCAACCGTGCAAGGCCTTTTCGCCTCTGGTTCTGGTGAATCATCACTTATGCGAGAATGTTTGCTAACCTGTTCTTGAGGGGTTTGTTCCTCCATCTGAGACAGATTCTGCGTAACCCGCTCAAGAATTTGGTGCAAGGTGGTTTTATAAGGTACCCCGATCTTGAGGAGACGACTCGGTCGTTTCCTGGCTGCACCACCAAACCTTTTTTTTAGGTTCAGTTAATGGATCAGAAGTTGGGTAGTTGAGAAGCTTGAACTAAATTTACAGGGAGGTCAGTTGAAGTCGTAAACTCGACATCCTTCTCCTTTGTAGACTCGCTCCTGAACTAAATTTACAGGGAGGTCAGTAAACTCTTCTTACTCAGCGTCAGAAAGAACTTTTATGTTTACTCTGTCCATAAAAGTCCCACGAGTAGCTAGCGAAAGAAGATCAATCACGGCAGAGCTCTGCATTACCGCATGCTTTTGGCACGGATACACTCACCTCAGGATTAAGCCGTCGTTGGGATGCCATTCAGTTGGGGAATAACAGAATCACAAGTTATTCTGTCATTCCTGTATCCAGCGGGGCCACATGGAAGCATGCATCCGATGGCTGGTTTGCTCAACCATCACATCCCAAGCCAATGCACTTGTTGAAAACAGCATGCACAGTGGTTCAGGCAGTGAAAGATGAACAAGGACATCCAACCCGCCCATACTGTGGGGTAAGTGATCATAGGGTCCGAGAATCACGTACCCTATCGTTATTATTATTTTAATAAGGCACATGACTAAATCAAATCAGACAGCTGCGAAACGAGTTCTTCACTTTGAGGTTTCTTATGAATGACATTGTTCCTCCCAAAAATAATAGTATGCCTTTTCTTCATCCAGATGGTTTTTGGCTCGTTTCAAGGTCAACGAATAGCAACTAAACAATAACCAAAACTTGTTCCAATCACTGTTTTCCAGAGTATTGGACAGTGGCCGATTGGATTAGCGTGAGTGTTTCGAGTTTCGAGTTTTGACTTGTCCTATAGCTGTATTTGCTCGAATGGATAAATGAAAAATTTAATTGAATTGAATTGAATTGTTCAATTCATTCAATCGACCGCTATGTGGTACGGTGGTACGGTGGTACCCGTACTAGGAATAGTTCGTTAGCAGATAGGACCTTATAAGCAGTTGGGCCACTATCCCAAACTGTTTTAAACTGTTCCTCGAAGTTTTTGTTGCGAATGGTATTTGATTCAGTTTATTTCAATTACTTTCTATTTCTTTACTCAATAGAATCACAGACTTTTCACAAAAGTTTCATCTAAAATTCAAGAACACTGAAACTGAAAGAGAATGGTTCGTCAGCATTTCTTGATATTTTTCATGAAAGACATTTTTTTGTGGAAGAGTCACTGTTTTTTGGAAAGAGTTTTTCAGTTTGCCCTTTATTACACTTCAGCAGATTTAGTTTCCATTATTTTTCAGATTGTGGAAGAAAATTATTGTCTTGAGGAGCCCTGTTATTATTTGATATTCACCTTCATCATTCTTTTTAGGTCAGTTGAGTAGTTCGGCCTAGCATCATCGATGAGACCTTGATGGGTCGAAACTGTGATATTTGGTTTTGGATCACAAGTACATCCTGGAACCAAAAGAATAAAATGTCCAGTTGGCATATTCAATGGCCTATAGTACAATTCCATAATAGAAGACACTGAATTCTTGGAAATAGTATCGCATTGAATCGAAAACATATTGTGATTCTATATATTTTATCATCATTTTTTCTCATCTGTTCAGTATAACTTCCGTACGCCACCGCGGGAAACAGATTGAGGCAAAACTGTCAGTTATTTCTGAGAATCAATTGCCTTCTATTTTTAAATTATAGTATAGTCTACAAATATCTTGAATATATGGAGAGAAGACATAAAACAGGATCGAGGATAACCGAACATATTTTAAAATCTACCAGTGATTATGCAATAAAATCAAGTGAAACAAAAATTGACACCAAAGAGCCTCATGACGAAATAAAAAGACAGAGAATTCACACATATTTATTCAGTGAGTAAAAGTGTATTTGGAAATGAATCCTACATTTTCAGTTAAGGTTCATATATCATAAACCTTGACGTTGAGCTCTCCATGAGAAATTTCTCAAACCATTCCTCGAAAATATCAGCTTCCATGTTCTTATTATAGTCAACATTGCAGTCCTCAAGTTTTTTTTCACATAATTTCAAAGAATTCGGAACTCATCTTTCACTTCCTCCGCAATGAACAATGATTAGTCGCGATCCTTTATTTACAGGCATGTTAGACGTACACATTCTCGTGTGTCGTTAGTGTCATACCAAGTTTTGTCCAAATAGAAAATTTGCCGTTGTTCTTGTCTATATTTAGTTATTTCTTCTTAGTATTTGTTATTCAATTCCACTATTCCTCTGCTTTCCATAACTGCTTGACGTGTGGTTATTATTTTAAATCAAAATCCCAGTTTCCTTATCCAATTCTGAAGAGTTTTGTCACAGCAGCTCACGTTGTGGCCGGAAGTATTCAATTTCTTCCTTATGATTTCAGTTGTAGGAATCTCATTGCTTTTGTAACAGTCGTATGTTTTTTTTATGATTTTATTAGATGAGCATCTAAAGGTTTTGGTAATCCTGTATCACATAGCGTCTTGCATTGATTAGGTTTGTTTTTGACTATTTTACGTACAGTTGAGAAAGGAATTTCGGTCAAATCTGATGTTGCTTGTAATAGTTTGTTTCCCTCGAAACCAAACTTGAGATATAGATTCTTATATAAATTGAAACACACTCTGTGTGTTTCAATATTCAAATGCATCCGAATCTTATTTACTTGTATCTCTTTTTCGCATTGTTCACCATCGCAATTGGGATCACTACACTGGAAAAAGTCTGCGTTGTTTTTTTTTTTTAGTTTAAAGGCGTCGACTACAAGGTCATTGGCCTTTTACTGTTAGTTTGTTTAACATTTGCTTTCTTCTTCAAATTTTTGAGTATAGCTCAATAGCTTTCATAATTTTTATAATTCTCTCCAGACTTTCATTATGATCTTTCAAACATTCTTTCATAGAATTTGGTATTTCAAATCGTTGTCTAGCTTCATCATATCGGACACAATTTAGCAAGATATGTTTCACTGTTAGCCTCTGTCTACATTGTTGGCATATTGGTTGTTGTTCTTCTGAGAGCATGAATATGTTAGTTGAGTTGGTATGACCTATTCTCAAGCGTGTAATCACAGTTTGTTCTCTTCATGTCTTTGGAATAGAATGCCTCCAGCATGTGATTTTGCATCTGTTTCCTCCCATTCAGTTTGCCATAAATCCATAATCTGCTGTTTAAAATAATGTTTGACGTCTTCCGGTCGAATAGGAATATTATTACAAACATCAGGTATTTCGGTAGCTCGTTTGGCTGCCTGATCTGCTAATTGATTCCCGAGATTTCTTGGTGACTAGGAGTCCATGCAAATTCGATGTGTTTTCGATTCTTATTCGTCCAGTGTATGGATGCCAATATGGTCTGTACTAGTGGATTTTTATTGAATGAATTTTCTAGTGCGTGTAGTGAGCTTAAGGAGTCC
Source organism: Leptinotarsa decemlineata (assembly GCF_000500325.1). NCBI lineage: Eukaryota > Metazoa > Arthropoda > Insecta > Coleoptera > Chrysomelidae > Leptinotarsa > Leptinotarsa decemlineata. Next base: position 28,361 of record NW_019292193.1, on the reverse strand, counting down.
GTACAAATGAGAAAGTTTATTTCATTATGGAATTGACAAAAGTAGGTTGCTTGTAGGATAGCGTATAATTCGGCTGTGAAATAACTTGCTTGTGCCGGTAATCTCCAACTGTGAGTCAAACCTTGACTAGTGAATGCACATCCAGTACCTTCTTGGGTTTTTGATCCATCGGTGTAAATAACTATGAATCCAGTGTAAGTTGTGAGGAGTTTGTTGAATTCTGCCCTAAAGATATCTTGATTACCATCTTTTGCAGTATGGCTGAGTTTAAGATTCACTCTCACTTTTTCCAATTCCCAAGGAGGAATTCTTCCAGGGCTGGAACTGTATACTGAGTGAAGTTCAGTATTTCTTTGAACCTTATTTGAGCTGGCCTTGTTATCGTGGGTCGGTTTTCGTAAACGTCATCAGTGTCTTCATTAAATGTTGGGTAATTAGGGTGATTATGCTGCGCTAAAATGTTAACAGCGTAATTCGAAAGGAGTCGTTGTCTTCTATATTTCAAAGAAGGAATTCCTGTTTCAGCCGAAAGTGATGAATAGAGGCTGGTTCTAAAAGCACCCACTGCCAGTCTCAATGCTGTACCCTGTATTGAGTCCAGTTTTTTCAATCTGGATTTTCGTGCTGAGCTATATATCATGCAGCCATAGTCTATTTTCGAAAGGATAATAGATTTATATATTTTAAGGAGCACCTCCCTATCACTTCCCCAACGAACATGAGCAAGAGCTTTCATCAAATTGAGAACTTTTTTACATCTAAGGGTCAGGTCACTTACATGTGGAGCCCATGTTAATTTTTAATCGAAGATGAGACCCAAGAATCTTGTACTTTCTTTGCATTATAGAAGTTCACCATCTAGTTCAAGTCTAGGTCCTTGGTGGGGTTTCCTCAGTCTGCAGAAGTGGACATAGTGTGTTTTGGATTTTGAAAACCTCATTCCTAGTAGCTTCGAGAGTTGGTCTAATGTTCTTTGAAAGGTAGTAACACTCGTTATTACTAATAGTACTTGTCCAAGGACGCCACATTTTAAACGAATAACAAAAATTTTATGAATTGAAGGGGTTATATTTTTAGGAGTGATTGATTTTTGGGAAAGAAAGTTTTTGGCTTTTATAAGAAAGTTTTTGGCTTTCTACTACTCCATCTTGATACAAATAAAAGATTAGGGAATATTCCAAAGAAAGGAAGGAAGTAATCAATTTGAAAATAAATAACTCTAAACATTGATGTATAGATCATGCATGATCTACATATCTCTATACATGGATCTCTATACATCTTGATACACAAAAAAAAATAGGAAATCTCCCAAAGAAAGCAAGGAAGTAATCAATTTGAAAATAAATAACACATCTCTATACATGGATGTGTAGATTATGCATGATCTACATATCCATGTAGAGAGTTATTTATTTTCAAATTGATTACTTCCTTCCTTTCTTTGGAAGATTCCCTAATCTTTTTTTTGTATCAAGATGGAGTAGTAGAAAGCCAAAACCTTCCTTTTCCAAAAAATGTTATGTCATTACAACCGCACCAATGTCGAATTACAACACTAAAATCGCGATCAGTTCCTGAACTGAACACGATGGCGATAACCATCCTGGCATTCCCCGATTCCTATTCGTCACCGTTACATGACTTCAAATTCAATTTTATGACTCTTCAGCCAATCATAAAACTCGGTTAGCAAAAATTATCCAATACGAACAGTCCACGTGGACCAGTTCGCTGCCGGTTCATTTCTATGTATTGGTTTTTTTGGCCTTTGAGAGTGCCGTCAACTTTAAGAGTGCACAATATCATTTACTTCGACTATACCATTTCCCTTTTTCCAAAAAAGAATGAATTCGGGTGTATATACGAAGTCTTTTCAAAAATAAGGTGAATATTCAAATTTCGCGGGCTAAGTAGATTCGATTTAGCATGTTTAATTTGTTGGTAAGAGGCATGAAAGGTGGAATAGTTTTGCGTGTTCGGCGATTTTCTGTTATCGAAAAAATGGATCGAAGAATCTGCATCAGATTTTGTGTAAAAATGGAATTGAGTGCCAAAAAAATTTTGAAACGTTCACATTGGCATACGATGATTGTACTCTGAGTCTGAAATATGTTAACAAGTAGTTCAAGCTTTCTATAAAAGATCAAGATATGAATAACGACGCTCGCCCTGGACGCCCCAGCCTATCAACAACTGATGAAAATGTTAAGAAGGTGGAGGTTGAGAAGTTGCTAAGGAAGTCGGCATATGGGTTGGCTCATGCCATAAAATTTCTGTGGAGTAGTTCACCAGGAGTTTTTGCCAGGTGATCAATAAGAAGTATTATTTTGACGTTATGTGACCCTTACGAGAAGCAATACGAAGAAAAATCCTATATTGCAGCAAATTTTTTCATGGATTCTGCATCATGCTAATGCACTTGCTCATTTGTCATTGGTTTTTCGTAATTTTTGGCCGAAAATAACGTCGTAATCATGCCTCAGCCACCATATTTACCAGATTTGCCACCTGCCACTTTTTTTCCCCGAGGTTGAAGAGACCCACAAAAGAACGGCGTTTTGCGACGATTGGAGAGATGAAAACCGAATCGCTGGGAGAGCTCAAGGACATACCAAAAAGTGCACATTAAAATTGCTTCAAGGATTGGAAAAAATGCTAGCACAAGTGTTTTATATCTGATGGGAACTACTTTGAGAAGGACAAAATAGAAACTGATGAATAACTAAATGTTTTTTTGAGAAAAACAAAAATTCACTTAATTTTCTGAACAGACCTCGTAGCATGTTCCTAGAAACGTCAGCCTGAATATGAAATGGAATTACTCGCATTTCATATATTTCTACTCCTCAATAAAACTACTGAAATATTTCACTCCAGATACCATCACGAAATTTTTATCCAAAATGCCTTCTTTCCCATCAGATATTGTTGATTATAAGAGTTTTATATATGGCAATGATACTTTATTCGGGACAGGTATCCTAAATTGTTTGTATGTGATTCGAATTCCACCAGAATGATCGCAGAACAGTCCTGACGATTCAAATAATCAATTTCGTGACTGTGAACGATCTACAAAACAGGGCTTTGTACTGATACCAATGCAAATTGATAGTTACGCTTCCCATGCGATTTATTTCCCATTTTCGCTACGCAACTAATATCAATGAAAACTCCACACCTGTATTTTATCTTTTTTTCTGATTGATTTGGCCGTTACTTGATGAAAATCCACCTGTAATTTTGAACCTATCAAAATACGTTATTTTGACAAATCACCATGGCAATGGAGGTATTTTAGTGGAATTTTTTTCTCATGGAATACCCAACAGGGAATTATACTGGAAAATTTTTGACGTTTACAATAACGGACTATTTTTGACAGATTGGTTTTTATTTGTTCACATAATATTTAGTTTTGATACATTTCAATTACAAAGCTAAGATGTTTTCTATATTTTTCGGACACCTCTCTACTTAATGGCGAAAATGCAGGACTTTGAATGAATATTTACACACTAATTTATTCACCTTTTTCCCATTCAGTACTTTCAATTTTGCGTAGTTTAGATGCAAATATTCGTGGACAATTCTGAACAAATTTTCTTTCTTCAAGTGGGAGCCACAATCCAATTTCACGCATATTTCGCATATAGTATAGTTTTCAAATCGAATCATTTTTTAAATAAAGGATTTTTTTGGTTTTACTGGCTGTGCGACAAAACACGGGTTTTTTTGATATTTTGAACTGTGAAAATACAGTGATCACAGCCTCCTATGATTGATGCTTGCTGACGCTGGTTATGAATTCCATACCATTAACGCGCAAAACCCACATTAATAAAAACGCAAAAAAAACTATTTTCTACCACATGTCGTTACTCAAAACTTATGAAAAATTGAAGAACATACTATTTTCTATCTTAAAATGGTATTCCCATGCAATAACACTGAGTAGAAATTACCAATTTGAAGGCCTAAATAATTGCTGCCAAAGCTATGACGCGCTGTCAATCTGTTTATGCAGCTTCCCGAAAAACCTCTAAAATTATAATTTTCTACCACTTGTAGTAAGCTTAATTAACTATAAATTGAAAGAATATTTTATTTTTTGTCGCTAAATGGCACTTTTGAGCTACAACAATCAATAGACATCAACATTTTATAGGCTAAGAATCCATTGGTGTGAAAACTTAATATTATTATGTATTCTGTTCCATTGTTGAGAATGAAAAAATAAATTTCAAAAATATTTGATTTTCCACCACAATTCGGTGTGGAATTTTCTTACCGAATACCACGCGAGTTCATCACTTGTTTACTTTGTAGTAAATGTTCAAGAGGTAGCAAAAACGTATGTGAATTTCTGGAACTTCATCTAGCGTTTCCTAATATGACTAATAACCAGTCCGTGCAAAGCTTATTGTTAAATCATCTGAATATGGAACTTTCAACAGGTGATGATCGACTGTATTGCAAAACATGCGCACCAGTCAATCTAATAATAACACTGATGATCTTCAAACACGACTCAACCTCTGACGGAAACACTAAACTCTGACGAAGATTCAAAATAGATGAACACTTCAATCTAGCAGACCACTATTATAATCTTCATGCAGTCATTGTTCACTGTAGTTCTGGCGTTGAATCTCGTCATTATAACGCATTGGTCAAAGACAAAACGGACTCATTTAAGTTTGACGATAGTCGTGTCACTAAGTGTTCTGGCGATGCAGTGAATTTAGTGGAGCTTCTGAAGACACCCTACATTTTGTTTTATGAGAGAGAGGATATTGGCAAATCGAGATCTTCAGATGATGTGGTGCTGCAGGTTTTTCCGGGTTTTCCTGCAGTTGAAAAAGCCACTGGAATCAATGAAGTCGCCCCGGAGATCCAATTCATTTTTGTTGTTGTTTTATAATTTAATGATTTCTAGTTCAGAATTATTGAAAATTCTGTATCAATTAACAGAAGACGACCCATATAGAAGACTGCAGTTTTGTGAGGTCATGTCTGACCGCATAACCCAAAATCCCAGTTACATTAACTCTATTTGTTTAAGTGATGAAAGTACAGTTTTTTCTAAATGAAACGGTAAATAAGAGAGTGTGCGTTATTGGTTCTTCGAAAGGGCCATACTCATACTCCAGAAAAGATCAACCTATGGACTGATATTTTGGATGACCGTATCATAGGTCCAATATTTATGGCAGAAAACGTAACTGTAAATGTAACATTGGATGGCCAGCTAAGTCACCTGATATGACACCTATGGATTTTTTGTGGGGGTACATGAAATTTAAGGTGTACGTCACGCAGCCAGATGTGTGTTACAGTATCGCCCAAAAAACATTCAATAACGTTCAGAATGAATTCCAAAACCGACTTTTTTCTGTCAAAAAGTTAACGGTTAATATTTCGGGGCACTTGTTGAAATAGTTGAAGTTGTTACTTAAAATTGTGTTGCAATCAAAAGTTATTTAAGTTTCTAATTTATTTGTAACACATTTGAAGCAAATTTCAAACGGTTGTCAGTTCGAAACAGCTTGGCCGAGTTTCACAAACACAGCGATGTTGGATAGAGACTCGGAAGGCCTTCAAAACCAGGAGCCACGTGACCGCCCTTTACATTGAAAAAAAAAGTTGATGGTGCCTTCTTGACACTAGGCCACGCGACCACAATCATTTTTATGCCAAAAAGTAGTAAAAGTAGTACCATTTTACCACAATTTCACCCGACCTCGATAGCTTGTTTCGTTCAAAAGTTAAGGGGCGGGGGACTTTTTATGTCCTCACTGTATATAAAGTTCAGTATGAGTAAAACACGTATTGCGATTTTGTAAACTGTTCAGCGAAAACATCACAATAAAGTGTTACTTGAATCCGATATTATTGATGAAATATTGAAGGTTTTCTTTTTATGGGAATACTCTGAATATTTTGCATGTTTTCAGTGACTAACCCAATAAATTAGAGTCCATCCCTGCTTCTGGAAATGAAGGAAGGGAAATGAATTTTCATTTCCCATAAATATTTGTAGAAATATCAGATGACATTAACCAAGATATTCATTATTCTACTACATAACGACCCATAAAAGCCTAGTAGTAGTTATCGTGTTGACATATAGTGCGTTGATTAAAGACAATATATACTACTGAAAGTGTAATATGTTTCTCTGAAGTATTTTCCTTTTTTTTGGATGATTCCAAATGCTTCTCCGAAGGAAATAAATCGACGGAGAAAATAAAGTATGTACTTTAGACACGTATTTTTCGAATATATTGCAAGATAAACATTCGGATCCCGAGGGTTTCACTCCTCCGAAGCTTCCTAGTATTGGAAGTTCATGTCGGAATAAATAACTTTCAAGATTCACTGTGAAAAACTATTCAAAGGAATTGCCATTATCTGCGCGACCCTCGACAAATAAGATGAGTGGATTTCTGAATATTCGTGAATTCAAAAAGTATTAGACTGCAAGCCCCAGAAAAATTTTGAGGGATCATCTTCTTGAAAGTTTATGATTTCTATAGTCTTGCAGTAAAATACAGATTTCAGCATCATATCATCAGTTGCCATCAGTATGCCACACACAAGAGGTAACAGTAGTGAAGAACCCTCTCCGCGGCAAGGTGACCACAACTCTGTCACAGAGTTGGAACCCGTTCAGCAAAAGTCCCATACAAAATCCGCATAGATCACTTCAGCCCTGCAGCAACATAAGGAAGAGCCAATGCATGGGATCGTCTTTAACAATATGGAAACCCCCGGCTTATTAAAGCGCCTGACCATCGCTTTCCTCAGGTCAAGTGAGCTAAAGTCAGAAACTGAGAGGTTAATCATGGCCTGTCAGGATGGTGTCTACCGCAGTCGCGTGATGGGTGTAGAGGTTCCTGACACAAGTTGCAGGGCCTGCCGCGAGTCGTTTGAGATACTAATGCACTTGCTGTCAGCATGTCCAGCATGTGCGGTCTCAGCATATATCCATCAACATAACGCGGCCCTATGATTGTTTCATTAGCACCTTCAATTTTTATTTTTTCATTTTTTGTTGATAATATTTTTAATTTTTTCAATTTTTCAGCTTTTATTAATATTTCAATTTTTATTTGTTTGGTTGTTGCTTGTATGTTATTTCTTTGTAATTTCAGTTTTTTGTTTAATAAAATTGTTATTTTCGGTTAATCTGATTAATTTTTCAATACTTTTTTCAGGGTTTTCAAATCAATTTATATTATATTAGACAATGGAAGTCCGAACTGATGAAATAAGCCTGATGTAGTCCTTCGCGACCACCAGAGCAAAACGATATTTGTCGTGGAGTTTTCAGCTCCTGGCGAGACAAATATCGTCCGAAAAGAGGAGGAAAGATGACAACATGTCAAGATTTTCACCTTGAACTCCACAGCCTCTATCCAGATCAGTCTGCCAAGATGGTTGTTCTAATCATTGAAGTCCTTGGTGGAACGATTCCCTTTCTACTTTCATGATCATGCCGGTTTGCTGCACCAAAGCAGATATTTTAGCCGGACAAATGCAGAAGGCTGTCATATTCGACTCACTGCTTTCACTCAGAGTACATGATTTTCAAACCCAATGATCACTCACACTTGGTTGATAATGATGGCACCCTCTCCTGAAAGTATCGGGGCTTCGGGGGATAGGGCCTGACCGGCGTGAACTTAGGTTCAAAAAATAATAATATTTATCTTGCTCACATACAAGACAGAAGCAGAAAAGAAATACATTGCAAATAATTATCGTACAATCCACGGAAGTAACACGTAAGTTTCTTGTTTGTTGTGTAAGAAATGATGCATATGATATTTATACACGTAAAGAAAAAGCCTAATTTGAAATAAACAGTGCATTTCTTTACTGACCACCCCTATTATTTTTTGAACGGGTCAACTCAAAAAATTGAAATTTGGGATAATGAAATTAATGCATGAATACTTGATTTTGAAGTGGAATTGACAGATGAAACTTTCAAGATGGCAACTTGGCGCCATCTGGAAAAAAAATAAACAGAAAGGGGAGTCTTGTGACACATCTTTTTGAAGCTTCTGACAAGTGCTTCACAACCCCAGAATATAATGTCAATATCTTCAACTACTACAAAATAGCAATACTTCAGATAATTGCTTAAATACATTGCCTTTTTTTAACTACGTCATATGAGGTAATAAGTTTGAGGTCAGTTCAACAGATTCTCGAAATGGTTACTTTGAACTTTCTGACATATGAACAGCCTATCCAATATTTCACGCCGAACATTTTCGAACACAGTGACGTCAATATCTCTACAAATATTTATTATTCTATGCCGTATATCCAATATTGAAGCAGGTTCAGGTTTGTACACCTTTTTCTCCAAATAGCCCCATGAAAAAAGTCCAAAGGTGTCAAATCTGGCGAGCGAACTGGCCATTCTGTAGGACCTCGACGGCCAATCCAAAGACCGGGAAAAGTAGTATCCAAATAGTTTCTTACTTGTCTGGAGTAATGTGGTGGTGCTCCATCTTGTTGGAATACAATATCCATATCGAATTCATTAGGATTCGCTTCGTCGATTTCAGCATATTCAAATATAGTTCCCCTGTTCAGCTGGAGATATCTTGAAGCAGTTTTGGATGGTTATATGATTAAATTGAGGAAGTGTAGATTTGTTATTACAAATTGGCGAGGTTCAAGGAAAGCTGTTTATGGTCGAACTGATCTTTGATTATGTTTAGTTCTTTTTCTGCCATGTCTTTGACCTCAGACCAGGATTGCTCAGTGTAAAGAACAACAATATCGCCTACAAAAGTCACTATGCGTCCTGTGGTTCTAATCGAAAACAACTCGTTCACATACTGAAAAGCAACGTACCACACATTTGATTTTCTATTAACTGCTTCTCACATTCCTTTGTCTCTATTGTGACGAATCTGAAACCTGACCCATACGACAGCCGATTCATGGAATAAATACATGACTGACCGCGAAAGAATGAAACCGCAGGGAAATTTCTAGGCGAGTACCGAACGACTGTAGAATTCTAGAACGATCGTTACCGATATATAAGGCCGGCTACTCGTCAAGAGAGGAGAGAGGGCAGTTGAGTTAAGAAAGTTAATGGAGCGGTTAAACAAGGAATTCAAATAGTGGAAATAAATTAAACGTTAGTTGCTAAGCGTTGTTAATAAATTAGTTTGTGATAGTGAAATATCATTAGAAATAAATTTGTTGAAGACAGTAAATTCTTTATTTTGTTACACTATCAATTCACATGTATCCCTCATATTTCAATATTGAGTGTATAGAAAAATGTAGTGGTTAAATCAAATGTGGCATCAAATGCTTCTGATAGGTTAATGAAAATCCCTAGTGATGGTTCACTTTCCAGTGAACCATACTTCGGAAAAAGTGAACACACTTTTACGTTTCGGTGCTCGGTTTCGACATCTGCGATAGCACATCTGTTCCACCTGTCGAAGAGGCACTGTATCCACCGAACCGATCTACACCTATACAAAAACTTTCGAGTATTCACAACTTTTTGCAAATAGAATCGAGTAAGAGCTCTCTCAATCTTCCAAATTGACGTGAATCTAAAAAAACACAAACTCGGATTTTTCCGGGTCGCATATATTACCCGGCGCATAAATCAGTTTGATATATCTGCCTGCAGCAGCCCCTATTTCTGTGCCAATGTATCAGTGCTTCGATGCAAAACAATCGTCAAATCGTAACACATAACATTTCTAGGAAGTATTATATTTCGTGAAATAAACACAGTAGAGTCAACAAACAAGTTTGAAAGTTCTTTATCGAAATTACTAGGTTAACTATTTTCTTGGATGTTCATCTGAAATCATGCGCACTGTTATTCAATACTTTTATATCTTCAGACTCCTCATAAAATGAACTACAAGTTAGGTTGATACTGTTTCCTTCAAAAGTTCCTCTTTATATGGACACACTTCAATTTCAAAAGTTGTTTTCTTTCAAGTATATGCATTTATGATCTGGTAGTGATGTATGGCTCTGAAATTTCCTTTTTTTGCCGCAGGGATTGGATATCTTATATGCATATCAAAAATGGTCCAACAAGCCATAGCATATAAATGTGGCCAGCAAACCCTCATGCCGTACACGGTCGAAGGCCTTAGAAATATCAAGCGCAACAGCTCTTGACTGCCCATTTTTCTCCATTGCGTTATTTCAAATATATGTGACATACAATAGAAGGTCTGTTGATCTTCGTTTCCGAAAGCCATATTGATGATCGCTCGAAATGTTAAAGCCTTCCAACTGAATGTTCCATCCAGTAGCGGTTGAAACTTTTGGTGTTTATGGCCCGAAGTTATTCGTTCATAAACTCGGAAGGAGAACCAACGAAGGATTACCGTTCTAACTCTTCTTTGATAGAAAGAATTAGAATCGTTATTCAACGTGGTAATGCTACTTCGGTCCTTGTAACTATTCCTCACATGATTTTGATTAGATCATGCATTGCCCTCATTTCAGTACGGAACTAAAATATTTTCGAAACAAGCCGAGATATGTGTATATTCAACACCCTCCTAACAAGGTTAATTCGCAAGTGAATGATCCACCTTCTTTTTTTTTCAGTGAGGACAATGGACACTCTTGCCCACCAAATATGAGCTGCAGTCCTCGTGGTTTTTTTTTTAACTTTCAACTCTTACGTACAACCACCCACATCATGCAAACGATCGGAATAACATACCGACATTATTAAAAATACGTAAGACATTGATGCTATCAATATCTGACGCGCTCGAGTTTGTCAATGCAACAGTATTTTTTTACATATTTAAAAATCTATAGCCGCTTTCCCCACCGATGAAAGGGTATTTATTATATAACATTTTCTTTTCTTAACATCTGAGCTTTGCAACCTAATATGTCTCAATGACGCTCGAGTAAATCCCCATTTTGCATCGTGGGCTCCCCTGCTACTATTTCATTTTGTATATTTTGGCGGTAACGCGGACCAACATTGACATTGGTATTACATTGACACAATTTATAAATAAAATAAAAAATGTGATCACATTGGTAGCCATACTATTTTCTCCTTACGGTGTTCTATTACCATCCGAAGGCTTGGCAAAGACGTAATGGGTATGCTCCGCAGCAACCTGTGGATTTATAACGGTGGCCCAAAGTTTTGGTGTTAAAGGAAATTTAAGGTTATGTTTAACAGTGTCAATGTTAGCCCCTAGTCCAACATTGGCACAGTCAATGTAATCCTTAGGCCAAATTTGACTCTCAGATTTTTTTTAGATGGCACGCACAAAGAAACCCAGGCACCCTAATATTCCAAAGTACAAGCCCTATGACCACGAGGGTATGCAAAAAGCTCTACAAGCAGTTAGAAATGGTGACGGTTTCAAGGCAACCGCTCAACGTTATGGCATAAACCGGACAACCATTTTAAAGGATTTAAGTGTGAAGCTGTTGGACATCCTACAGTTTTAACCTGTGAAGAAGGGGAAATGTTAGTGTAAACGTTAGTTAAATTTGACGAGGGAGGCTATGGATTTGACCGGCTACAACTCCAAAAATGTGTGCAAGACTACGTGCAAAAAGTTGATCGACCGAATCCGTTCCGCAAAGGCAATAAGTCCTTAGCTATGAAAAAAAATCGTGCCATTAATATTTTTTCTCAAATAAGGGTTTATTATGTTGATTTTCAATAAGTAAATATGTCGAAGACTGCATAACGTTGTGATTTAAAGATAAAAAAATAAAGACTAACTGATTAAAATAACCTTTTCTTCATTTTTCCCTCAAAACATAATCCTTGTAAGGAAGTTTCGGTTTCGGTCGAAACTGAGAGTCGGTCGGACACTAATGTCAATGTTTGTCCCCTTTACTTTATTAGTAAATAATGATTTAACAACACTTGATCTTCTCAGTGTGCTCGGGATTCGATGAAGTTGACGAAGGCCATTATTGCCTGGTTCTGATATGCGAAGGTCTCTTCCGCGAAGAAGTTATCGAAGTGTTTGAAAAGTTGGTTGTCTTTTGGCGAGAGGTCGGGGGAGTATGGTGGGTGAGGCAGAATTTTGACGCTATATTCGTTTAATTTTTGGACGGTGATTTGTGAAACGTGCGGACATAGGTTGTCGTGGAACAGGATCGGATCTCTCCTGTCGACCAGTGCTGGCTGCTGCTGACGCAATTTACGGTAAACTTCGTCGATTTCCTCACGGATAGACTCTGCTGTGATGGTTTGACCCGGTTGCAGAAAGTTATACTGAATCACACCAGCCGCGTATCTCCATACAGTGACCATGGTGTTTTCAAGGTGGGTTTTCGCCTTTGGAAAGTGTCTGGTTGACTCATTGGTGTCCAACCACTGTCTTGAACGTATCCTGTTGTTGTAGAGGATCCACTTATCGTCACATGTGACTATCTGATTCAGAAAAGGAACTTTTTGGTTGCGCAAAAGCAAATAAGGATAGACCTCGAAATATGAGAATTTCCATCGATCCTTGAAATCGTGGGGCACCCACTTTTCGAGCTTCTCGACATGATTTCTTGCTATTAAAATTGGAAAGATATGGGGTCAGAGGCGAAGCTTTTTTCATCATATTTGGAGGAACGAAAGTATTTTGTGAGTGTCTCCGGTCGGAGATCTGCTGAGTACCCAGTTACGTTTGGTGTCCCACAGGGCTCCGTTTTAGGACCCTTGCTATTTATTATATATTTCATTTCAATCTAGCAGACCACTATTATAATCTTCATGCAGTCATTGTTCACTGTGGTTCTGGCGTTGAACCTGGTCATTATTACGCCTTGGTCAAAGACGAAACGGACTGATTTAAGTGTGACGATAGTCGTGTCACAAAGTGTTCTAGCGATGCAGTAAATTTAGTGGAGTCTCTGGAGACACCCTACATTTTGTTTCATGAGAGAGGATATCGGCAGATCCAGATCTTCAGATGATGTGGTGCTGCAGGTTTTTTCGGGTTTTCCTGCAGCTGAAAAAGCAAATGCGCCACTGGAATCAACGAAGTCGCCCCGGAGCGCCAATTAATTTTTGTTGTTTGATAATTTCATGATTTGTATTTCAGAATTATTGAAAATTCTGTATCAATTAATAGAAGACGATCCGCATAGAAGACTGCAGTTTTGTGAGGTCATATTTAACCGCATAACCCAAGATCCCAGTTACATTAACTCTATTTGTTTCATTGATGAAAGTATATTTTTTCCAAATGGAACAGTAAATAGACAGAATGTGCGTTATTGGTCAGACGTAAATCGGCACGTTTTTCGAGAGGGGCATACTCAAACTCCAGAGAAGATCAACATATGGGCTGGTTTTGGGTGACCATATCATAGGTCCAATATTCATGGCAGAAAATGTAACTGTGAATGTAACATAATCAGATCTTTCACAGTATTCAAGAAGTAGTTGGGGCAAACTCAAATAAATTCACCGTGGATGTTACCTTTCAACAAGATGATGCACACCCTCACTACTACAGACCTGTCCGAGAATGGCTCAACGAGAATTTTCTGAGACTGTGGAGAGGCCGACGTGGCCCTATTGAATGGCCTGCTAGGTCACCTGATATGACACCTATGGACTTTTTTCTGTGGGGGTACATAAAATATAAGATAGACATCACGCAGCCACACGAATATGGTCCGAATAAAAAGATGTGTGTTACAGTATTACCCCGGAAACATTTAATGACGTTCGAAATGACTTCTAAAACCGACTTCTTTTCTGTTTAGAAGTGAACGGTGAACATTTCGAGCACTTGTTGAAATAGTTGAAATTGTTACTTGTTAATTTTAGTGCAATTAAAAGTAATTCAGGTTTTTTATTTTATTTGTAACATATTTGAAGCAAATTTCAAACACTTGTCAGTTTAAAATGGCTTGGCCGATTTTCACAAACACAGCGGTTTTCTTTTAGGGGAGTACCCTGACCATTTTGCATGTTTTCAGTGACTAACTCAATAAATTCGAGTACGCTCCTGCTTCTGGAAATGGAAGAGAGAAAATAAATTTTCATTTCCCATAGATATTTGTAGAAATATCAGATGATATAAACCCAGATATTCATTATTCTACTACATAATGACCCATAAAAGCCTAGTAGTAGTTATCGTGTTGACATATAGTGCGTTGATTAAAGACAATATATTCTTCTGAAAGTGTAATATGTTTCTTTGAAGTATTTTCTTTTTTTCGGATGATTCGAGATGCTTCTCCGAAGGAAATAAATCGACGGAGAAAATAAAGTATGTACTTTAGACACGTATTTTTCGAATATATTGCAAGATAAACATTCGGATCCCGAGGGTTTCACTCCTCCGAAGCTTCCTAGTATTGGAAGTTCATGTCGGAATAAATAACTTTTAAGATTTACGGTGAAAAACTATTTGAAGGAATTGCCATTATCTGCTCGACCCTCGACGGATAAGATGAGTGGATTTCTGAATATTCGTGAATTCAAAAAGTATTAGACTGCAAGCCCCAGAAAAATTTTGAGGGATCATCTTCTTGAAAGTTTATGATTTCTACCACTTGTAGTAAGCNTTGTGACACATCTTTTTGAAGCTCCTGAAAAATGCTTCACAACCCTAAAATATAATGTGAATATCTTCAACTACTAAAAAAAATTCGGAACTTTAAATAATTATGTTTTAATATATGTATGTTTTAAAATATGTTTTTTCGTTAATCAGCTGTCGCCCCCATAAGAACGACAACTCTCAGAAGTTGAGAAACTAAGTACGAGCTAAGTACTAACGAGGTCTTACCTTTTAACGTGTGATTCCTGAATACATTGACATTCAACTACATAATAAGAGGTAATAAGCTTGGGGTCAGTTTAGAAGATGCTCGAAATGGTAGCCTTGAACTTCTTGATATATGAAGAGCCCATCCGATATTTCACGTTGAACATTTTCCAACACAATAACGTCAATATTTCTACAAATATTTATCATTCCCTGCCGCATATCCAATATCGAAGCAGGTTCAGTTTCGTACACCTTTTGCTTCAAATAGCCCCATAAAAAATACAAAGATGTCAAATCTGGCGAGAGGGCTGGCCATTCTGTAGAACCTCGACGGCCAATCCAACGACCGGGAAAAGTAGTATCCGAATAATTTCTTACCTGTCTGGAGTAATGTGGTAAGAGGGTCAACAATAGTTTCCAGCATATTCCAAAATAGTTCCCCTGTTAAATTTTGATCAATAAATAGAGGTCCTACAATATGGTTTCCCAGTATTCCTGCGTAAACGTTAATTTTTTCTGGATATTGGGTATGTGTTTCCCAGAAAAAGTGAGAGTTGATGTCACTCCAATAAGGGCAATTTTGTCTGTGAACATTGCTTTTTGAAAAAATTCACATTCGTCACTAAAACAAGATATTATGGAGATAGGTAAGATGCCTTGCAATGATTTCCGTCATGATTTCGCAGAATTCTGTTCTTCGATCCGGGTCATCTTCAGTCAATTGGTGTACCATTTTAATTTCGTATAGATGATGCCTATTCTCTACACAGTAGAAGAAGACACCTCACAAACATTCGCGACGGAATAAGTAGACTGTTCAGGATTTACTACCATCTCACCGATAGTTGTGAATTTGGATACGAGTTCCCTCAAATATTTTCTACGGATAGGACGATTCGGAAAACATTCATTGAAAACCATTTCGGTCTCATGAAAGTTACGCGTCGAACTGTAAATAAAAATCGCTTCAATTTTTTTTCCAATGGTACCTTTCTACTAGAAAAACCGAAAACTAAATGAGAATATTCTAACTGAACAATGATATTCATTGTCGTACTGACATTTTTTGTCGTTTTTATAAACGAAAAATAACAAACCTTATCACGTTGTTTTAATTGCCAAATGGCAGATAAAAAAGAATATTTCTAGAAATATCTATATTAATGTGTTT
>NW_019292192.1:33653-59037 GCF_000500325.1 Leptinotarsa decemlineata | reverse complement strand
TGAACCGCTGACCATGCTGAAGCAGAATCTCGCGATTCTGGGAAACTGATGTGCAAGCATTCTTATCTTCATGGGAAGAATACTTTTGTAATTCAGTTATAATTTTGCTCTCATACTGTTAACATCAATTTCTGTCAATAAAATTAATTTTTAAAAAAAGGACTTTGACATCCGAAAGTTATATTTACTGTAATATCTCGGTGAATACTAATTGAATTCAATCGAAATAGGAGCCATTTGAATTAGTGCACTTTTGACAACGTAACAGAAGTCGATTAATTACGTCAGCATAAGAAATGGGTACTCGGGATTCAATGAAGTCGATGAAGGCCTGGTCGTGATTGGCGAAAGTTCTACTAGTGCGACAATTATCCAAGTGCTTGAAAAGATAATAGTCGGTTTACGAGACATCTGGGAAGAATGGTAGGTTAAGCAGAACTTCGACGCCCAATTCGTTTAATTTTGTGAAAGGTGCGGACGGGCGTTGTCGTGGAACAGATTTGACCTCTTCTGTTAACCAGTGCTGGCTGTTGTTGACGCAATTCCTCACAATATAACTCTACTTTATGGTTTGGCCCGGTTGCAGAAAGTAATACTGAATACACCAGCAGCTGACCACCATACAGTGTCTGGGTAGCTTATCGGTCTCCAACCACTGTCCTAAACGTCTCCTGTTGTAGGGGATTCACTTTTCATCACATGTGACAATACGATCCAGAATAGGATCGATTTAGTTGCGCAAAAGCAAAGAAGAACAGACATCGAAACGTGACAATTTCTGTCGATAATTAAAATCGTGGGATACCCACTTTTCGAGCTTTTTGACTTTTCAATATGTTTTAAACCATCAAAACCGAATGGGAACTGACGCCCAGTTCTTTCGCCATCAATCAGTAAATACCACGACATAGTAGAATGAATTTTTAATGAGATATGGAGTTACAGAATCACATGTCCTTGAAACGGACAAAACTTTTAGAAAAACCTAACGTATAATGGCGAATAATTCTTCAACTGTATTGCATGGAAAATTTTATTTTATATTTATAGAAAGGCACTCTATATCGAAAGTCAGTAATGTTTGGTGAACATAGTATCTATAATTTGGAGTAAGTGGTGAAGTCTTCGTTCTTTTATTTCTCCCTCTTTCCAGAAGACAACATGTGATCAAACCAAATAACTTCAACTCCTGTTCAATCTGTAACTTGACATGAAATGTATCAACTCATCGCAAATAACGAATAATAAAGGTGATATAAATTGTTCTCATCCGAACTTGCATCCTAATAACTAAATTCATTCAATACTGCATGTACTAGATGAATGTATGTGTACATAGTAACATGCTGTTCTCAAAACTTCAAATTCAACTGGAATGTGTCGATATTACCCTTTTTGCACTGAGCAAAATGAGTCAGTAGTTATTTTTTTTAAATTTTACTGTAACAAAACATTTTTTGACAGAAAAATATTATTGAATTCAAATGATATTATCACCTTAACTAGATACTAAATAACACTAACAGAACACTAAATGAATCATTACACTTGAATGTCATCACTTTTTGTATCACTCTGTGAATCGAATCCACTCCCCATATTCAAAGCCTCTTCCACCAATTCAGGGCTAACAAAACCAGTACTTCTTCTGTTGGATAGTCTGTTTTTCGATCTACNTAAAATTTCACGATATTCTACTCATGAGATTCTGAGTTATTGTAACTAAGAGTGACACTACTTTTGTTATTCTCAAAATAATGGACATTTTCGTGTTTTAATTTTACACTGATTCTTAATGGGAAAAATACCGTTCAAGCAAAGCAATGGCTCCATCAGCAACACCAATTTAACGTTGGTTTGCTGACATCAAACGTGATCCATAAAAAACCACAAAATCTTTTTGAATGATCGAAAAGTAAAGTTTGGCAAGTTAGCTGACATTGAGAAGATGTCAAAAGAATGCATGAGCAATTAATTATGAGAAAGCTTTGTTGAAAGTGGGTGCTGCGCGAGCTCACTGTTGACCAAAAACAAGAACTTCTTGATATTTCTGAGCAGTGTTTGGCCGTGTTTAAACACATTAAACCGGAATTTTTGCGTCGATATGCGACAATGGATGGAACATGTATCCGTCACTTCACTCCGGTATCAAAACGATCGTCATATGAGTGTAGAGCAACTAGTGAACCCCCTCCATCAAGACAATGTACCGTCCCCCAAGTCAATCAAAACAATGGCAAAACTGCATGAATTTAACTTAGAATTGCTCCCACATCCACCGTATTCGCCAGATTTGGTTCCCAGCGACTATTGACTGTTCGCAAACCTCAAAAAAAAATGGTCACCGGTGGGAAATTTTGCTCGAATGAAAAGGTTATTGCTGAAACTGAGGTCTAAAGTGGTATTGGAATGTTTTAACGGCCGTGGAGTACGTGGGAGTACGTTGATGAATAAAGCTGATTTTGAACAAGATAAAAACGCTTTTTCTCTCTAAGGTCCGGAACTTTTCAGCCCATGTGCTGAATTCTTTACATAGATGTGTATNATCAGTATATATTTTCCGTATACTTTGCAGGGAACTTAAAGAGTCTGTTAAAATTAACGTTTCTTTGGATTTCTTCATCAGCAGAAAACTTAATTGCTTGAAGGATTGCAAAAAAGTCACCACTATAAAGGCTGCAATATTGGGATAGTTTGAAGCCACTTGATGTATTCGGGCTCAGAAAGGCTGATGCTACTCCATCATTTGATTATTTGGAAGCATCTGTAGATAGATATGTTTGTATTCTTGATATTTACTCAGTGATGAGTGGAAGTGATTGTAGAGCAGACTGGGAGTGATTTCAGATTTATTGAATTTGGTGAGGTATAAGTTGCATGATGGCAGTGCAACGAGCCAGTGGGGGTGTCAGAGGCTTTGTTGGAGAGGGTTAATGGAAAGTCAACGTTCAACTCGGAGCTGAAATTGTTAATTCTTTGATAAAAATAATGTGATATTCTGCTTCGGGTTTCATATAGGTTTCAGAAACGGTTTGAGAATGTATTATGGTAAACAGGATGCTGGTTGTCAGCAGCCGAAACTGTTGATGCATATGCTTAGCTCAAATCCTTTTGTTGAAATTCCAACGGTGACTCTCCAGATTCGCTGTGAAGACTTTCAGTAGGCGTTGCCCTGTATGCCCCTAGGGCTAGTTTCCTTTCGGTATCATGAACTGTGTCAACAATTTTCAGGGCTTATCTAGTTGCTGAGGCGTATTATATTATAGAGCCGTAATCGAGTTTACTCCTTACTAGAGTTCTATAGAGAAGTAAGAGCGTTTGACTGTCGGAACCCCAATTATGGTTTGAGAGAATTCTCAGTAGATTTATACCGCGTTGACATGATGATCTGAGGTGATTCAAGTGGGCATTGCAGCTCAACTTGCTGTCGAAAATCATTCCTAAGTAACAAATTTGTTCAACTACTTGGATATTCTGATCGCATAGCTTCAATTTGGGATGGAGAGGGAAAAAGAACTTCATTAATCTTTAGTTTTTTCTGGGCACATTATGGTACCAGTACATTTCAATCAGCTCTCAGTTGAGAGCACTGCCTCTTATAGGTTATTCTGAATTGTTGTGATTTTTTTTTCCGTGACTATATGATCAGATCATCTGCATAAGGGCTAGCTTCCAGGGGCTGACTGATATTTTTGACAGCTTTATTTATTGCTATCAGGAAGAGGGTGACACTCAAAACTGAACCTTGAGGCACGCCATTTTCTTGTATTCTTATTCCGAAAAGTGTTCCATTAACTTTAACTCTGAAGGATCCTCTTCCAATGAAGTTTCCAAAAAATCTCAGATTTCCATTCATATCCAGGAGCTCAACTTTCTGATGATATTACCTATATCTCCAAATGATGTCATAGACTATACTTATATCAAAGAAGATTGCAATGGAATTCTGTTTGTTGGTAAACCCTTACTGGATATTAAGGTTTTACTTATTATTTCCAATTATATGGTTATTTAAGTATTGTTTTTGTTATACATCAAGTAAGTGGTCTGCATCTTATGAATAACTCCTAATGAATTTGTGAAAATAGAATTTGTAAGTACGTTATCAAATCGTACATTCCTAATATTAATGGAGGCCTTGACTAGCAATTGCTGCTCAAAGGAGACCCAGTCGCACTTGTTGTTGACCTGTCACTGAGGCTAAACAATTTCTGCAATGTAGCGGATAGTACCGTCTCCCAATCCGTACGATACGTGAATATTGGGCCGCCTAATATTGAGGTAGTTGTGAAATAATATGTAATCCGCCATTTTGTAGCTGAGGACATCTTGGATTTACAATAATAGAGAATTTACTGAATTGTATTGTCTTCAAAACTAAATGTGTGTACTAAATATCAGATCAATCTGTCAACAGGAAAGGGGTTGACCCAAACATACATGGCAAGCTAAATAAAACCGTTTGAAAGCAACGTGACATTCCCAAATATTCCAGAATTGCTAATTTCAAGTTCAATATGGAGGGTCTGCATTTGCGCTTCCCCGGGACTACATTCCAAGAATCTTCAAAAGACGGATTTGTTGAAATTAACGAATAATTTCCGAAAACTTTTATTAGATATTCTCAAGTAGAATTATCGCTAAAAGATTAGTCACATATTGAATAATAAACAAAAATCAAATCTGAATATTGAATGAGGTGATCTACGAAAGTACAGGGCAAATCTTCTCCCAATAGAGATCATGAAGAAAGGTGGAAAAATTAAAACACACTAAAACGCTGGGGGGTCAATGTGGCAGTAACGCTTGTGATATGATTTGAAGGCAAAGTATGTATACTGACTATATAAACAAGCATTGCGATCGTCATTTATTGAAAAAAATTTGTTGACCTACGACGATTCAGTTTGAAATTCTACTATAAAATGGAAAAAAAAAAACGTAATTGAACTTTAAGAATGTAGTGTTTGTGTTCTGTTCTTGAAAAAATCCATGGTCAGGTTGACGAAATCAAGAAGTTCAACATGTTTGCTAGTGCTTCCCTTTAAGAGAAGTCTATGGAAACCAGAATCATATATCGCTGTTTTTGAATGAATACCTAATTTGCACAAAACGTGAGAAAATCATCATTGACATTCAATTTTACTAGGTGTTGGAAAGCCACCGGTACTTCTACCAAGAAACATTATTTTTTTTTACTTCAATATGTCAAATATATTGAGCTGACTCTTCTCCAAAATTCGCCTATTCCACTAAGCTATTTAAAAAGTGTTTTCAATTTGCCCTAGCATTTTGGAAAATTTCTACTTTATTTATGGACCATTGAATGTGGTTGTTTGAAGAAAACAAGGAACCCGCATTTTTTGTTAAAGACTGCAGATATCGCCTCTGACCTGAGGAATAGGAAACTGAAAGGAGGAAGATATACAAAATAATTCAAACAACGTCCAATATCTTCATTTCATTTTGAATCAAATACTCGTAGAAACAATGTGTCATTGTAATTAGCACTACTGAAGAATTTCTCTCTGAAGAACGAATTCATTATTATTATATTTAGACACCACAAAAGTAGACCCAAAAAAAACAGATATATGTTTGAACTTCCTTTGAAGCGAATTAAAGTTGTCAAGGTATATGTAGTTTTTAAATCATCGATAAAAATATGAAATAAATTTGAGAAAGAAAGGATTTTTCGCATTCTACTTCCTCATCTTCATTCAAAAAATATGGGAATATTTCAAAGAAAAGAAGAAAATCAATTAATTTTAAAATACTACAGGGGTTGCAAACTCTCGGGCCTAACACATTTATGGCGCTAGTCTTATTGCATTTATCGTTTTTTCAGTTGGTCCTAACCTTCAAAATAAAGATGTTAAAATTTCACGATATTCTACTCATGAGATTCTGAGTTATTGTAACTAAGAGTGACACTACTTTTGTTATTCNCTTCCGTGTATTTCAATATTTGAATGAAAGTAAGTGTTTCAGAAGGGCTTTTTATCCAGTTCGTGTCTGAAAGTTACTTCTTTGCATGATCTACACATCTATGTATAGAGTCACTTCTTTTAAAATTGATTAATTCCTTCCTTTCTTTGGAAGATTTCCACATTTTTTTGTATCTAGATGGAGTAGTCGAAAGCCAAAAACTTTCTCTCCCAAAAAGTACTCTTTCTTGCTCTTGAATGGTTGGTTTATTGATGGTTTCTCGTGCGATTTTTGTTTGCAAGAAATCCCGACATATGACAGTACCCACAAGAATTGTAGCTTTCTGGACGCTCCCGTAAATGAGTAAGTATACTCTTTGATGGATCATGTCAGCGGGTGATCAGTATATATTTTCCGTATACTTTGCAGGGAACTTAAAGAGTCTGTTAAAACTAACGTTTTTTTGGATTTCTTCATCAGCAGAAAATTTAATTGCTTGAAGGATTGCAAAAAGTTCACCACTATAAACGCTGCAATATTGGGATAGTTTGAAGCCACTTGATGTATTCGGGCTCAGAAAGGCTGATGCTACTCCATCATTTGATTATTTGGAAGCATCTGTAGATAGATATGTTTGTATTCTTGATATTTACTCAGTGATGAGTGGAAGTGATTGTAGAGCAGACTGGGAGTGATTTCAGATTTATTGAATTTGGTGAGG
The DNA here is from genome assembly GCF_000500325.1 of Leptinotarsa decemlineata. Taxonomy (NCBI): domain Eukaryota; kingdom Metazoa; phylum Arthropoda; class Insecta; order Coleoptera; family Chrysomelidae; genus Leptinotarsa; species Leptinotarsa decemlineata. The sequence goes on along the minus strand of NW_019292192.1, from coordinate 52,388 downwards.
TATAAGTTGCATGATGGCAGTGCAACGAGCCAGTGGGGGTGTCAGAGGCTTTGTTGGAGAGGGTTAATGGAAAGTCAACGTTCAACTCGGAGCTGAAATTGTTAATTCTTTGATAAAAATAATGTGATATTCTGCTTCGGGTTTCATACAGGTTTCAGAAACGGTTTGAGAATGTATTATGGTAAACAGGATGCTGGTTGTCAGCAGCCGAAACTGTTGATGCATATGCTTAGCTCAAATCCTTTTGTTGAAATTCCAACGGTGACTCTCCAGATTCGCTCAATGGAATTCTGTTTGTTGGTAAAGCCTTTCTGGTTATTCAAGTTTTACTTATTATTTCCAATTATATGGTTATTTAAGTATTGTTTTTGTTATACATCAAGTAAGTGGTCTTCATCTTATCAATAACTCCTAAAGAATTTGTAAAAATAGAATTTGTCAGTACGTTATCAAATCGTACATTCTTAATATTAGTGGAGGCCTTCAAATGTCACAAACAGCACTTCTTGCTGACCTATCACTGAGGCTAAACAATTTCTGCAATGTAGCCGATAGTACCGTTTTCCAATCTTTACGATACGTGAATATTGGGCCGCCAAATATTGAGGTTTTTTTGAAATAATATGTAAATCGCCATTTTGTAGCTGAGGCCATCTTGGATTTACAATAATACAGAATTTATTGAATTGTATTGTCATCAAAACTAAATGTGTGTACTGAATATCAGATCAATCAACAGGAAAGGGGTTGACCCAAACATATATGGCAAGCTAAATAAAACCGTTTAAAAGCAACGTGACATCCCCAAATATTCCAGAATTGCTAATTTCAAGTTCAATATGGAGAGTCTGCATTTGCGCTTCCCCGGAACTACATTCCAAGAATCTTCAAAAGACAGATTTGTTGAGAAAAATTTGGAATATGTGAACTGAAATTAACGAATAATTTCCGAAAACTTTTATTAGATATTCTCAAGTAGAATTATAGCTAAAAGATTAGTCACGTATTGAATAATAAACAAAAAGTCAAATCTAAAAATTATCTATCGGATGCTATTGTACATAGTTAACAATTGTAAAAGAATGATGATATTGTGCTTAATTCATACTTACTTATGGTTATTTCTCATTTTCACAGGAGGATGTTCATCAGGATTATAACCGTTCGGAATTTCATTCTGATTTCGGTAACTTTCTTTAGAGTCTGAATGTTCGTGCTGGATTCTGAAAATAGAAGGAACATTTACTATTATGATATAAGTGAACAAGTAGTTGAATGGAACAGTAATATTTCAGTAACTGAACTGAACACTTCTCGACAACCGACTACCATCTTTTCAAAAACTTTTCACCGGAGGAAACTTAACCAATCAGGACTAGACAAAAATGGCCTTCATTGACTTCATCGAATCTCGAGCACCCAATTTTCATGTCGACGGAATTTACCGTTGAAAAAAATGACATGATTCAAATGGCACCCATTTGGATTTAATTGGATAAGTATTTACTGAGATAGTACAGTTTAAATTGGACTCATAACAACGGACAAAACTTTTGGAACAACCTAAATCAAATTGCCCATTGCTGACGAAAATGATTATGTTCTTTGATAATTTCGTATTTACTTATTTCTCATAGAGGTAGATGTTCAGCGTCAAACAAGCGGTATTCTAGAAGAATTCTGTTCTAGAAAAAATATAGTGAGGTTAAAAAAAGTTCTAAGGATAATATCAATAAAAAGCTTTCATTACGGATAAAGATGTTGATCAGTAGACTGAATCAGCAGTTGAATAAGAATGGAATGTTACAAAAGATCAGTTGATCACCTAGAAATGATTCATTGTATTGATTCATCTAAATCTCTCAAATATTTAGAATGCGATTAATCACATTAAAAGTAATCTAAAAAAATATTTACTATTTTAAAACGCATACCTGAACGCCTTCATTCAACGAAAATGAGTTATCACTTCAATTGCATGTTAATGTTTGTAGTTTTTCAAATTGAATTTTTTTTCCGGTTATGAATTATTGTTATCATTCATAATATATAATTGGATGCGAGGGGTCAGGTGATTAAAAATAGATCAGAAAGAACAATTTATCCAAGCTGGTAGGACGGGGTCAAAAACACCTTGTGGTAACAAAAGTTTCATCTGCCATTATGGCAGACATCGTCAGTGACGTGAGCGTTTACTGCTGGATGAAGATAATATTTCAAAGTCTCAGGAGTCATTGCAAGAGCTTGAAACATCCAGAAACACGTGATTTTTCACACTACGGTTAACTTCGACCAAAAATGACCCGGGTAGTAGGGCTTTCAATTGTGACAGACAGACAAATTCAATTTTTCATAACTATAGATCCGATCATCCTTTTCATAAACATTATCGCTGAATCGGTACTCAACAAGTGTGCCAACTTTAAATGTACTGCATGTGTGCTTATATAAGTAAATCATGCACTGCACCTTTTTTCTTGACGACGACCAATTGATACAACCAAAGGTCGGTTATGGCGAAAGGCCTAACAAATGAAATCAATCAAAATATTTTCAGTGGAGGTATCCGGAAACTTCAAGCTTTGTTTTTCCTTTTTTGTGAAACTGACATTTGCACCAACAACTTCAGCTAGCTGTCCTCAATTTTGATAATTCGGGTTTTTCTTCAATTCTCTCATGGTGCAATTTGTATTATCATACCCTTTCTGCAATTCATACATTCTCGATGGATATGAATCTAGTTATGGCGGACAATTACTTTTCTAGAAGTTTAAAATAATCCGTTTTTCACAACACTCCAGTCTCCCACTTGTTGAGCCAATTATACTTGTAATTTGTTCGAAGATCAGTTTAGCCCGATTATCCTCTGAATTCTGCTTTTTCTGTAATATTTCATTCCCATTGCATCAAACTTACCTAAATTTTCATATCAATTGTTGCCCAAAAAGAGACTTCATAATCCACTCTAACCAAATAGTTTTTCCGGTATTCACATATAAAACCCATCCCAGTTGTCTTGGCCAGAGTAGGATTATTCTCTCTTTCTTTTCTCATAGACTTCTCTGGTAATGATCAAATGTATGTTGCCTCCGATTGGGAATCGGATATTTATATTTTTGTGGAAAAAGTGGGAATCTTCGCATACTTTTTTTATATCAAGAGACTGAACTGGGAGTAACAGTTGTTTCACTGTTCTAACATATTCGGAAAGATATATTATTTCTTCATTTTGGCTACGGATTTTCCAGAGAATCATCAATCATTCTGATTGTAGAAGTTTCATCAACAGTGCAAACGTATTCGCTGTACCACCGGAAGTATTCAATTCGAATGTTGCGTTCTCAGAAGAACTATACTCTTCTTGACAATTGATGATGATTTACCTGCTCTTCTTCGTTTAAGGTTTCGTTGATTCGGTTTCGAAGATTCATTGATCGTTTGTTCAAAAATAAATTATGTTTGAACAAACGATTGTTGGTTCCGTTTTACTTTTGCAAAACTTTGTTTGATGAGATATGTTTAGACATGTATAACACTGTTTGATAGTTCTTGCCCAATCCCAACGTTTATCAGTATTCAGTTTTTTCAAAGAAGAACAGTTTTTCACTTTGCAGGAACAATAACATAAATTACCCCAATTCTATTCTTCAGTCATCGAGAAAATTCTAATATTTCCATTTTCTTCTTTTATTCAGTCGATTCTTCTTTTCCATTCCATTAGCAGGTTTGGAATGTGTTTTTTTCATAATGTCGTGCTGAAGTTGGGAATTGGTTAGTTACTATTTGCATTTCAGTCTTTCAACTGTCTGATTTCTGCTAGACAAGTCCAATATATTTCCCATTTTTTTCTGCAGGTCTGAAATTATTCTGAGTCTATTACATCTTGAATTATGATTTGCAGCCTACCATGGCTTTTATCCAAACTATTACCTTTTCGACTTTTTTGGTGAATTTAATTTTCATTTTGAGTCTTGATAGTTAAACTATTTTTTTACAAAAAATGTTTAACTGGTAACTGTTTCCATTTCATCAGCAAGTGCGAAGTCTTTGGAATCTAATATTTACAATCTAGAACTTTTAGTATGGTTTCTCTCCTCTCCATTTTCGTTACGATTCATTTACTTTCTTCAGCTCAATTTCTGATTCTCAGAATTTTCTTGAACATCTGTAGGTGATTTTATTATTCATTAATTTTTTTTCAATATTTTCATCTTCTGAAAACAAATGTTCTTCAATATCTGTCACATGAAGTAGTTGTTTAATGTGATGAATTATGATGAACATTCATTATAATTCATGAGAATATATTATTTACAGAAGAGATTGGTTTTTGAGGAAAAAACGTTTTGGCTTTCACTTCTCCATCTTAATATGAATAATTGTGTGACACTTCCATGTATTATATGGTGTAGCTAATAGATATTCATATGAAAGACTTGTTTCGAAAGTATAACAATTCGATGTTCATTTGGAAGTAGTTGTTTCGGGGAGCGGTTTTTTTATGAGGGCCAAAAACTTCCATTTTAATGAACATTGACTCCTCTACAAAAATGTCTTTCAAAGTATGGAAAATATGTCAATATTTCAAATCTTTTTTTCATCCGAATTCACAATACTGTTCAACTCTCTTCGACGCGCTTTTCAACAACCAAGTTGGCGTTGAGTTAACGGTTTACCTAACTACAAATATCTAGAAGTAAAGAATCATAACAGAATTTTGATACTTAAGTCTACTGAAGATGTTAAATATTCCGGGATAAAAATCAACAGTCCTTTACGTTGGGATTATCATATAGATAATGTCACTAATACTCTGAGAACTTCTCTTGGGAGATTCAGATATATGAGAAGTGAGACAAATTTGGATTTTTCAGGGCTGATATTTTTCCAGGAAAAAGGTGTCCCTCTAGTAATTTAGAGGCTCTGATGACTAATCTGAAGTAATTTTCAACCGGTTTTTGAAAATATGTCAATATTTCAAATCTTTTTTTCATCCGAATTCACAATACTGTTCAACTCTCTTCGACGCGCGTTTCAACAACCAAGTTGGCGTCATCAGGAGACGAAATAAACTTTCTTTTCATGTTATCTCATTGGTTACTGAAGAAATTTCTATGCGATAAAAAATCACAGACCTGTATTCCTTGATCTTGCAAAAGCCTTCGTAACTGTGGACCATACTTAGCTGTTCAAGATGTAGGAGTTCGTGGAAATGTCTAGAGCATATCTGAAATGCTTGAAAAACCGCCGGCATTACATAAAAGTAGAGCAAGGGAAAGGTAGTACAGTGTGGAGTTCCACAAGGGACGGTTTTGTAACCGATACTATTTATTATTCACATCAATAACTTACTAACTTGACAAACCTCTGACAAAATAGTGAGTTTTGATGACGATACTGTCATTTTTCATTCCGATGAGACACGGAATGTCCTCAAACTTGAAATTGGACAAGATTCAAATACCATCATCGACTGGTTCAACCATGAATTATTAACTATCAATTTTCATGAAACTATGGTTTTGCCTACCATAAGTTAAGTTAACGGTTTACCTAACTACAAATATCTAGAAGTTAGAATAATAGTTTTAATTTTTTTTCTACGCCGAGGAAATTTTCTGGCTCAGAACTGAATGTGATGATCCCAGTATATGACTGTCATCATGACATTTTACAGAATATTGACATTCGTGTGACTTTGAGTGCTGATGAAATCATGCAGTTTCTATTATGACACCATTGTCACTTGAGCCATTTTGAAATGTTTTACCTGAAAATTTTTATTCTATGCACATTATACAACCAGTTCTCTACTGCTTATGTTTATCCTGTTATTTGTGAAAGATGTAACGGAAAAAGTGAATCCTTGTTTGCGAAAGCTACTACCGAAGAAGAAACCGAGTTTTTCGTCGACATACTAACTAGTATCATTATTCCAATAAATAACGGGTTATGTAATCTCTGGATCAATTTTTTGGAAGTTTATGATTGTCTTACAAGTAGATATTTCAAATCAGAAGTGAATGTCGGATATGTTACGAAACCAAGCTTGAAACAACAAATGTTTTCCTGGTTTGGAGTTCCATATGAAGATGAACCTCAGGTGAAATGTTCTTATTACTCGATAGCCATTGTGAGCGGCTCGTTGCTGTTGATACTGTCCCTACTGTACCTAACTAAGAAATTGATGGACTTTTTCCAATACGATGAATTTTCGGACATTCCTCCCCCTGCTACATACATAAAGAAATTTAGAATTTGCAGTTGCAAATTAAATGATAGTACTTACACCTGTCTCTTTTTTACATTAACCTGTTTGTTGGGCGACAAGCATTAAGTGATAACGGTTTTTGAGTTTCGAACTGAATTGAACTAAACTATTTTTTTAACTAAACTGCATTTTACATAGCCTCCATTCAAACAGATGAATACCAACAAAAACTTTTCACATACAGTGCCGACGTAAGAACGTATCGTTCAAGTACTTTTTGATAACAAAGACAATACTGCTTGGGATGTTCTTCACGAGTACGATAGTTGAAACTACAGTAGACATGACCACAGCGGGCAGGAATGTGAATTCCTGCTATACGTGAATACCTCAAAGAATGAAGTATTGTTGAAACAAAATTCTTATCTTGATTTTTTCAATAAATTTCTAACGCTTGTACTTCAAAGTGAAAGTCAGATGCCGTCAAATATTGTAGTCGGTTGAGCACGCAGTAAAAATTACAGGGTGGTGCACCGAAAACGAAACATGTCGAATATCTTCAAAACATATGTGTTCCGAAAAAAATGCAAAACCCCTATCATAACCTCAACTGTCATACCTCTTCCCCCATCCCTCGATGACTATCACCCAAACAATTCGAATAGGGAAAGTAGTAAGTGTGACACATCGTTGAAAAGGTAATTTCATAATTCAGCCATGTCAATTTTAGCTACCTAACTTTTGATTTTGGCGTCTTCTTGCGGGGAAAAAAACTGTTCCGTGTTCCAAATTATGATACTTCATTCGCAAGCTAATTTGACATAAATTCGGTGACAATGCATTATGGAGTTTTTCTAGGAAAAAAATAAGATGGCGGCTTCATAATGGCGAATGAAATTTGCAATTATGGTCTGATTTGATTCAAAATTGATAAGTGGTGGTTTCCAGGGTCTGAAATTATGAATTGTTTTTCAATGCAAAAAATCAAGATGGCGGCTCCAAAATGGCGGACGAAGTTTGTAATTATGATTCGATTTTACACGATATCGAAAACGCATTCGTCAAAACACATTTGTTGTGAACATAATGCAATCAAATCATCGCAAACTACTTCAATTCGCAGTTGATGCTCAAAATGTTCGCCATGAACTGCCATAAATGAGTATAAGTTATTCTCGAAACGCCGTCTGACGTTTTTGAGCATTCCTGAGGTTATTTGATTACATTCGTACCTTTGGAATAACAATTGACTTACTACGCCTATGTATCGGTATAATAAAAAACCTTGGATTGAAAATTGACGTGTTTTTGCATTATGTTCACAATATATGTGTTTTGAAAAATTTGTTTTCGGTGTCGGGTTAAATCGAACCATAATTACAAATTTCGTCCACGTTTTCGGAGCCACCATCTTGATTTTTTGCATTGAAAAACATAATTTCCGACCCTGAAAACCACCAATTATTAATTTCGAATCAAATTGGACCATAATTGCAAATCTTGTTCGCGATTGTGAAGCCACCATCTTGTTTTTCCCCTAGAAAAACTGCATTATGCATTGTCTCCGAATTTATGGCAAATTAGTTTGCATAATTTGGAATACGGAACAGTTTTTTTTCCCGGAAGAAGGCGCCAAAATCGAAAGTTAGGTAGCTAAAATTGGCATGGCTGGATTCCTTATGAAATTAACTTTTTAACGATGTGTCACACTTACTACTTTCCCTATTCAAATTGTTTGGATGATGGTCACCGAGGGGTGGGGAAAGAGGTATGACAGTTGAGGTTATGATAGGAAGCTGTTTTTTTCAGAACATATGTGTTTTGAAGATATTCGATCTGTTTCGTTTTCGGTGCCCCACCCTGTATGTTCAGAATAAAGACAATCTATCAAAAAAACATATGACACCAACCAATTAAACATATAAAGTTAAATCATATCTCATCCAGACAAAATTCTAATAATTGTTGAATTGTACTTGGTGTGATTGTAATGCACTGCTTGGAACCTTATGGTGTAGAAGTGAATATTATTGGAGTTTTTTGCCAACACCAAACCGTTATTTCAACACTTCGGCACGTGTTTCGATCACCAAGTGATTATCTTCAAGAGGAAGATCTTCCGACACGTGTCGAGGTGTTAAAGTCATCAATAAACAAATATACCTATGAAAGAAAAGCCTGAAGGAAAATTAATACCTTGCTTCGAGAATAATCTTTCGAAAGATTATTTTTAGATATAGCTGAGATAAATAACGAAGAGCAAGCGATGAATAAAAGATTAGACCCTAAAAATATCAGTTGAATTTATTTTGAAAAATCAACAAAAATCTCCCCTTTGATTTAAAAGATATGTGAAAGTTAGTTCCATCATTTCATTTTATTTCTGTTTCTCTTGTATTCATATGAATACATATTTTCAAATGATATGTAATAACTCATGCATATATAGCTGTTCTGAAAATAAACATTGCCGAAAGCTCGACATACACGTATATTTTTTTATACCAAAGAGTAGTTTTGCAGATCAAGGGGTTTTTCACATGACGGTTTCTCTATTTCAGTGAATCAGACACCGTTATACGATATGATGAAAACGTTTGCCCAACTGTTTGGGTATATAAACGAATTTAAAATTTAACATGGAATGGGTGCTGGAATGTATGCGGGTAGGAATTCACATTATAGTTTATCATTATTATCATTATCATTATTCTCAAAACTGTTAGGCCGCTTTAGGAGCATTGATAAAACCACACTGAGAATGAGAATGATGTGAAAAATCGAGGGAATTGAAGGATAAGAATAATAATGATAATGATAATGATAATAAATAAATTATATTCGTTTCCCACCCTCAGGCTCATAAAAGCTATATTTGTCGTGGAGTTTTCAGTACCTTGCGAGGCGAATATCGTCCAAAAAGAGGGGGAAACGGATAAAATATAGAGATTTTCTCTTCGAACTCCGCAGACTCTATCCAAACCACTCTGCCAAGATGGTCATTCTGATTATTGAAGTCCTTGGTGGAATGATGCCCTCTTTACTCTCGAATCTTAAAATCATACTGGCTTGCCGCATTAAGGCAGAAATCTTAGCTGTACAGATGCAGAAGGATGTCATTCTTGACTCACTGCGCTTGCTCAGGGCACATGATTCTTATACCCAACGATCACTTACCCCATGGTGTGGGGATTGGTCATTGGTTAATAATGCTGGCGCGCCCTTCCGAATGTATTGGAGCTTCGGGGAATAGGGCCTGACCAGCGCACACTACGATGAAATAATAATAATAATGATCACTTACTCCACGGTGTGGCAGTTGTCGTCGGTTGATAATGCTGGCGTGCCCTCCCGAATGTATCGGGGCTTCGGGGGATAGGGCCTGACCAGCGCTCACTACGGTGAAAAAAAATGCAGTCCTTCTCAACCACCAAAGCAAGACGATATTTGTCGTAGAGTTTTCAGCTCCTGGCGACACGAATATTGTCCGAAAAGAGAAGGAGAAACGGATAAAATATCGAGATTTTCTCTTCGAACTTCGCAGACTCTATCCAGACCACTCTGTCAAGATGGTTGGCACTAGGATTTGATATGTCCTCCTTTAGAGTAATGTTTAAAATTAACGCGAGATGATCACCCATATTATTCATAGGTAGTCAATTTCAGTTTCAGGATTGTATTTTCATAGAAAAATATACGCGTGGATTCATTTGGGAGGTCAAGATTTAGACTCTCAAGAAACCAACAGATCATCTAGTAGATTTTTGTCATTGTTTGGCGCTGAGTAATCAATATCGAAATCAACACGATTGCATATTTTATCAAAACGATGATCATAGTTATTTAATAAGGAAAATCAAGAAATGTATCCAGCTTGCTATCCGATGTTCTGTAAACATTAACAATTAATAATGTTCTGTTTCTATATGTAACACAGATTGCACAATTTTCAAATGTATTTTCCTCACTGACAGTCTGACACCGCTTTTTGACGAACTTTTACTGTTTACGAATAATAGAGAACCACCATGTATTTTATTACTTCTAGTAAAGCTTGTGATTAAAGTATATTCCGGTATGAGCATATATTTAATGTTCTCATCTATACACCAGTGCTCTTATATACAAATTATGTCTAGTTTCTTCTTTTGACAAAAAACTTCAAGATTCAGTAACTCATTTCTTAAACACTGCAATTCCATGCTGACTATCGTAAATGTAATACCGCCGATCAGAAACTGCATCTATAGATCCATTTGGCCAGGTCTTTCGATTCAAAGTAGTTTTTAATGACTCTCTATTGATTGTTACTTTCATCGAGGAGTATATCTCCGACCTTCTAGAGGGGGTGTAGGTACTTCACATACTACTTCAGTTAGTTTATGTTCCAGAAACTTTTGCAGTTCTTTCGGTTCTGTACCAGTTCTGCACCAACCTAGGTATCGTTTTATGCCACAATGAGATTATGTGTTACCTTCCTTTGTTTCACTTCTGACCACCCATAACTGGTGTTTTCTGCAGTTTCATCACAACCCTAGTTCAGTTGCTGAGTCATTTTCATGATCATGCATCATTTATCTTGCATGGATGGCTGTATTGAATTGCAGAGCAGATATTTGAGTAGGTTTGGTATTCTTATCATTAGAATGCGAATAGGTCGCTTTTACATAACTTTTTGACGACGCGTTGGCATTTGTTTCAAGTTTGGGTAACGGCACCGTGTGTTTAGCCACTGCTATTTATGACTTGTCAAGTTGGTTGCCAGTGTTCCCACTTCCAAGTTACAAATGTGATGGGGATGAATGTTTACGTTGATATTTGAACTTATTTTGTCCTCAAAGAAACAATTTTTTTCTAATAATTGGCAGATTATGAAGTTCTTATGAGCAATAATTGTTTTCAAGTATGATAGTTCATTATCCGCTGGATTTTCATTTGAATTAACTAAGTCGTCCAAAATTAACGAGTTTAATACACCATCATCATAGTCGAGTTTCACAGTTTCAGTTAGATTTTTTTTGCAGCAAATCATACTAGAGTCTGGAATTTTTTAACCTTTTAAACGTTTGGCACAACTTGGATACGCTAATGCCGCACTTACATCACATTTCACACCATTGTTCACTTTTTTATTACAATATTCACACAGACAATGTGACACCACGTTTTCATCGTCCGCCATTTTACAATAATTGAACGATAGAAAAGAAGCCAAGTTACACAGAAACGACATACTAGCTAATTATTTTGTTTTTTTACATATTTGCTATAAATGATTATTTCGATAAAACACTTGCTTTTCGAGTTATTCGTAAAATATCGTCTGGGAGTATGGGTTGAAAAATCAACATGGTCATTAACAAATACGTAAAATAGCATTGGCTTTCAGAAGAAACTTCATGACACAAATTTTTCTGAAAACTTGTCAGTCGATTAGAGAGAACTCGTTATGTCATTTTATTTGAAACATCAACACCCTGGCATCCACACATTAGGTAAAATTAACCCCTGTATAGGAATAATTACACAGATAGACCATAATAATGGTTTCAACGCAGATACAATCCAAAAGTTAGTCAGAAAACAAAGCCAAAATTCACTTACAGAATGATATACCCCCAGATCAAATAATCAGAAATTAAGAAAATGGGCAACTCTAGCATATTTTCGTAAAGGAACAGCGATAATTGCGGGTTTTCTCACACGAGCAATGTGCAAGTGGTATTCAGACCACATGCCAGGTTATCTGATTTCCTTTTTAATGCCAAAGATAAAGTGGACAAGTTGGAGAAATCTGGAGTTTATAAGCTCAAGTGTCCGGAGTGTAATAGTGTTTATGTGGAAAATGTGGTCGAACTTTGTCGAAACAGTATGCAAAACATAAAAGGTCGTTCAAACTAGATCAAATTATTCGACGTTTTCAAACAATTCATTGACATGCAACCACAAGTTCCCGAATCTGAAGATACGGAAATTTTGCTCTATGCAAACTCAATTGTTTGGATATTTATGTGATCAAATCGATTCAGTTTATTCACCGGTTTTCAAATTAGCGTATCCATATTGTCACAAGTAAACCGTTAAGCTCAGTTAAGCTAAGTACCTTTATTATTATCTACAATCGTGTTATATAAGGGTTAATGTAATCAATCATTTTTAGTTTGATGTATTAGTTTGAAAATGTCCTTATGGGAAAAGGATATATTTTTAGGAATGATGAGTTTTTGGAAACGAAAGGTTTTGCCTTTCTACTTCTACATTTTGAACAGAAAATGTTAAAAACTCCCAAAAGAAGAAAAAAGCAATCAATTTCAAAATAAACTCCTTACAAAGATACAAACTGAAACAAAAGCCCTCTTGAAACTTCTATATAAACATTCATAAGTAACACCTGGTTTTCTATTTCAATTTCATATAAATCACCTTTTGAAATATGCAACAAATATGTAACTCCTCAATCATTATATAGTATTGAAACCATAGTTTATAAAAAAAATCCACATATTATAAACAGGTAATAATACAAGTCCACCCATATTTTGAGTTCAGTAAAAAATAAAATATGTTACACTGATGAATTATTTTCCAGTAAAATTAGTATACATATAAACCAACCTTTCATTTGACAGATGCTCTTCAATATTGTCTATTTTCATTTCCATTTTTGATTAGGCCATCCGAACTGGAAGTTATTCAAGTAAACTAGTTTTGCGGAGTTGAATGTGGAACTGATAATGCTCAAATGTTATCTTATCGCTTATCGTAAATTTAACATATCAAATGATTATATTTTCCACTATACCAGCATCATATACGTCGCTGACTTGAATGAGTGAAGTGAGTGAATTTCCCTTGAAACTATAATATGCAACAGAGTCAAATTATCAGAATATAGATACGATTGAAACAAGAAAACAGCTCAAAAATGATATTATCGCCCAGTCGAATTCGACATCAAAATGTTTTCAGAAATCATCGACATCAAAATGTTTTCAGAAATCATCATGTACCTTACGATATCCACTCAGAATACCTACACAGATAACATAAATCTGATAATGAAAACTGGTGAGTGTTGGTTTTCGAAGCACGAGTTCGGGAAAGTATTCTGGTTATTATTTTCATAATTTTCATTTTACTTCAGAGATTTCTGTTCGACTTACCTCAGGATATTCGTATTGTTTGGGTGTTCGAAGTGTCATAGGGAACAATACACACATACTGAATACATTTTCAAAAGTTCTAGTAAGCATTCAATAACTACATAAAAGGCATGGCAGAATTATTATACAGTGTGCAAAAGTTAAATGGAGTAAATTCATTATTTTGACTACTGTAGATATTTTTTAAAATATCCCGAAATACGTCAAATGTAAATTATAATTTGACGTTTTTCAACGTAAAAATGTCACCCCTACAGTCAACCCCCTTCAAATGACAGGTAAAACTCCCAATTTTTATTCTAAAATGTTACCGCTTTCAAGTTTTCTGCAACAATTAAGATAAAATAAATTAAAGACATGTGGCTACCGAAATTCGAAAAAATACACTAAAAAACTTAAATGTAATGCAAAACGTAATGAAATGTAGAATACGAAAAAGAACTGTGGATGTTAACGAAGTAGATGTTCAAAATATTCACCGCGAACGTCTTGGCAACATCCTAATCTCAAATAAAACTGTCTTCTAACATTATTTGACATATCAGGCGTGACCAACCTAATCGTGAGAGTAATTCGTTCTTTCAGGTGATTCAAATCTGGATGCTTTGTTTTGTACACATTGCTCATCACATATCCCCATAAAAAGAAATCTAATGATGAAAGATCAGGTTATCGCGCTGGCCATTCAATAGATCCTCGCCTCCCTATCCACCTATTGGGAAATGTATTGAGGTATTGCCAGACATTAACTTGGTAATGTGGTGGTGCTCCATCCTGCTGAAATCATATCGTATTCACTGGAACTTGTGGGTTTCCTGGATCAGGATATAAATTTGCTAAACTTGGAATGACCTCATTTTGAAGTAGTGCCAAATAATTATCGCCATTCAAATTGCCTTCAATGAAAAAGGGACCAATGATATGGTTACCTACAATCCCTGACCAAACATTAACCTTTTGAGGGGATTGCGTCGCGGCAATTTTGCCGATTAGCATGACCGTTAAGAGACAAAGTACACTCATCAGAAAACATAACGTCTTCTAACTGGATGATACTGTTATCCGACATGTCCATCATTCACTCACAAAATTCAATTCTTTTATCAAAATCGTCTTCCATGAGCTCCTGACTAGGTATCTATCGATGTACGGATAACATTGAATGTAGTAGGTAAATGCCAGACTACTCAATATCTGTGGTTTTCCCTCAAACTCAAACATCAAATATGATTTGAGTTCATAACTCATTGTATTGAAAGCTGCTTTTCTATCTACCCTATTTGACCAAACTCGCGAAACTGCTTCTCTATTTTGCTTATTGTTCATTGTGATATGGGCGGTAAATTAGGAAATTTCTCATGAAATAGGCGAGCTACTTTCTGTTGTCTTCGGGTTTTACCTCCGTAAAATCAATCATTTGTAAAACTGCTATAATATTCATTTCCGTTAGTCCCACCATTTGTCAGACTTGAAGTTAACGAACTTTAAACTCAAATTGAAATACTGACAACTAATGTTGTAACATACTGAACAAGTTAACAATGCGTTTCAATCGAACGGAAATTATTTACAGTTTTTTAAAGTATACCATCTGAAAAGAACAATGCTATGGTTTTTGCTTACTTTCTAATTATCAATACCTCAACATGAAATAGGTTTCGACTATATTGCAAAACGTTTTCAGTATGTGGTGGTGCTCCATCCTGCTGAAATCATATCGTATTCACTGGAACTTGTGGGTTTCCTGGATCAGGATATAAATTTGCTAAACTTGGAATGACCTCATTTTGAAGTAGTGCCAAATAATTATCGCCATTCAAATTGCCCTCAATGAAAAAGGGACCAATGATATGGTTACCTACAATCCCTGACCAAACATTAACCTTTTGAGGGGATTGCGTCGCGGCAATTTTGCCGATTAGCATGACCGTTAAGAGACAAAGTACACTCATCAGAAAACATAACGTCTTCTAACTGGATGATATTGTTATCCGACATGTCCATCATTCACTCACAAAATTCAATTCTTCTATCAAAATCGTCTTCCATGAGCTCCTGACTAGGTATCTATCGATGTACGGATAACATTGAATGTAGTAGGTAAATGCCAGACTACTCAATATCTGTGGTTTTCCCTCAAACTCAAGCATCAAATATAATTTGAGTTCATAACTCATTGTATTGGCAGCTGCTTTTCTATCTACCCTATTTGACCAAACTCGCGAAACTGCTTCTCTATTTTGCTTATTGTTCATTGTGATATGGGCGGTAAATTAGGAAATTTCTCATGAAATAGGCGAGCTACTTTCTGTTGTCTTCGGGTTTTACCTCCGTAAAATCAATCATTTGTAAAACTGCTATTATATTCATTTCCGTTAGTCCAACCATTTGTCAGACTTGAAGTTAACGAACTTTAAACTCAAATTGAAATACTGACAACTAATGTTGTAACATACTGAACAAGTTAACAATGCGTTTTAATCTAACGTTACCACGGAAATTTTTTACAGTTTTTTAAAGTATACCATCTGAAAAGAACAATGCTATGGTTTTTGCTTACTTTCTAATTATCAATACCTCAACATGAAATAGGTTTTGACTATATTGCAAAACGTTTTGAGTCTATTTTATCGAATTTCGGTAACCAATTCGGTAAAACAATTTATTTTATATTATCTGTTACAGTAAACTTGAAAGCGATAACAGTTTTGAATAGAGAATGAAGAGACCTTTCAAACGATATATCACAAGCCTTTACTTCCTATTTGAAAAATTGGGGGTTGTACCTGTCATTCGATGGAGGTTGGAGGTAGGGGTGGCATTTTTCCGTTGAAGTGTGTTTAAAATCTGTTTGAAATCTGTTTTTCTGTTAACCAGTTGTCGCACCCCTACGAACGACAACCCTCAGAAGTCGAAACTTGTGCGAGCTAAGGATTAACGAGGTCTCACCTTTTAACATGTTATTCCTAACACCGGTTGAAGGATAGCAAGTGAAAATCGATCGTTCAGACTTGAACCACCGACCAACACGGCACGGCAGTCAATTCGAGTGAGTGAACAAAGCACCCACTTCGAACCACTTAGCTACCAACTTGACGTGTTTCGGGATTTTGTTAATGTTAATGAATTTATTTCATTTGGCTTTTACACACTGTATACGAGTACTAGAGCAACGACCGACAGGCGTCGGTTTTGAATCCGAACACTAATTAGCCTGAGTGAAAAACGGGACAGTGAAATAGATACCCACAAAATTTTATTGTCTTTACGTTTTGGAGTTGGAGAAATGATTAGTTTCATGTTCGATACAATTGCTTCAAAATTGGGACTTTTTGATGTAAGAGCGATTTGAATACAGTCTTCGGCGTTTAATCGATTTCTGTTCTTCGTTTTTATGTTCATTAGAGTGGAAAAGCCTTGTTCGCACAAATATGTTGTTCCAAATGGCAACAATTTTTTAACAACCTCTTCATATGCAATTTTGAAAGCCTTTGCAGCTTTTGACATCCAAAAAGACGACAGATTTGGTTTACTCTCAAATTGAATACGTGCTTCAGTATTAGATCGAAGTTCAAGAATTGCTTCTGCCACACCTGAAGGTTCTTCTGGTATCATAGCAGTTTCACATTTTAAATGATCTACAATTCAACTGACAGTACGTGTATCAAGATCTGGAAAGTAATCTGAAAACCGCTTTCTGAGTTTGATAAGATGTCTTACAATTGTATCCTTGAAGTCAGCAAAAGTAATATTTTCGCAATTTTCCAAATACGCAGCTGACCTTGAAAAAGAAGCTATTTTGTTCTGTTCTACTTTCTGTCTCCAATATTACAGATTTAATCCAAACGCTGACAGAATTTCTCTCGCTGAAATGATATTAATATTCTTTACTAGCAATTCTTTGTTTAATATATTTATAATCTCAAAAATGTCCGCTAAATATGTGAGATATACAACCCAGAAAGACTTTTTAAACTTATCTGCGAGAATAGTTTTTTGATCAACCATAAAAATTTTGACTCCAGTTTTGAGAGTCCATACTCGATTTAGTACATTTCCGCGAGAGAGCCAACTTACTTCTGTATAATAAAGTAGGTAGGTCCGTATATTCAGCTTCACTGTCCTGACATAATTCACGAAATAGCCGCGTGTTTAGTGCATGTCCCTTGATAAAATTTACAATCTTGATGACATCATGCATGACGGCTTCCAGTGTAGGTTATAAATATTTGACCATAAGGGCCTGGCAATGGTTCGATCATACAGTGAGTAACTTCAATATTTGGGTTACTTTTTTACGAAAGCCGAAAAACCATTAATATGACCCAGCATAGCTGGAGCTCCATCCAAAGATACAGAAATACAGTTTTTCCATTTTGAACTTTGCGCATTGAAGTATTTATTTACTTTATTGTAGACATCAATTCCACGAGATCTCAACTCGAGAGGAGAACAAAACAGCAATTCCTCTTCAAAATTATCTGCACTTTTGTAGCGAACATATACCATTACCTGTGAATTGCTACTAAAATCAGTTATCTCATCAAGCTGAATAGCAAAATATTTAGCCTGTTTTAATACGAAAATAACCTGTTCCTTCACATTTTCTGCTAATATAGAAATTCGTTCTTTCACAATTCTCGCAGACAAGGGCACTGAATTCAGTTTCTTCGCTTCTCTTTGACCACACATAATCTCTGCCATTTTTACAGCAGCTGGTTTAGCCAAATCTTCACCAATAGTGTATGGATTCGTATTTCGAGCAATCAACAAGGCTACTTCAAAGCTAGCCCTTGATGCTGAACGCTGATCAAATGTACCAAACAAGTTGCTATTCAATCTTTGTCTTTTAACAGATATTTCTAAATTTGCAAAGTATTCTCGCGGTTTGGAAAACAGGTGTGAATGCAAATTATCTAAATAATCACAACACAACAAAGTTTTTGTTTCGGGGTTGAAATTAGATGATTTTAATGTATTTCCACGTGTTAAAACCGAAAGTGACCATAAAAATTATATATTAGCTCTTGTTTTCAAGATATAGTATCATTATATTATATATATGTATATTGAGTTTTCAACAAATGAAATATTTCATCACCAACAGTTGGTACACATGTTTGTTTACATAACACCCCTCTCATCAGCTGTTCTTAAGTAGTAAACATAACCTATGTGAGTTTGTCAATTGTACGCACGTGGTTGCTATTGAAATTATCGTGTGAAGTTGATTTTTAAATTAATTTAAGTGCTGATCTGAAATGCCTCGAAAGTGTGTGAATTCTGTCGATAGCTTTTGCTATATATGTGGTGAAATAACATTTAAGGCTCAGAAACGTAAAATGACACCTATCGTTAAGA
>NW_019292192.1:0-33548 GCF_000500325.1 Leptinotarsa decemlineata | reverse complement strand
TTCTAAAAGAAACATAACAATATTGTTTTATGTACTTTCACTTTTCACGTATAGTATAACTACTCTTTAAGATTAAGTACTGTGTATCTCAAAAACCAGAGCTAATAAAAATTTTTCATTGTTATTTTCGTTTTTATCACCCCAAAATTAGTAGAAATTGACTAATTTAGTGTAGGAAACATTCAAAAAATATTTTTTTGTTGTGTTGTGAATTAAATAAATAAAATAATCGAAATAATTTGTAAAATTACAGACCAGTAATGATACCTTTTGGTTTTCAAAAAGTATTCGAATACTCTTTTCTGGACCGTCTTATAACATTTATTGAAAAATTTGAAATTATAACCGAAAACCAACATGGTTTCTGAGAAGCAAGGTCGACGATAACGGCTTTAGTTTCCTTTTATAGCACAGTGGTAGAACATATTAAAGGAGGTGAAAGTCCAGCTACAGTATTTTGTGACTTGAGCAGGGCTTTCGATTGTGTGAACCACGCTAAGTTACTAGCAAAACTGAAAAGATTTGGTATTAGAGGGGTAGCGAATACTTGGCATCAACATTCATAAAAAATCGTACGCAGTTTGTTAGTATAGCCCAAAACAATGGCAGCAAGGTCAACTCACAACTGAGAACTATTGAGAAAGGTGTTCCTCAGGGGTCAATATTAGGGCCTGTGCTATTTATATTGTATGTGACAGATATAGATCAGAATATCAACTAAGGCAAGTACACTGCATATGCAGATGATTTTTCACTGACCATATCAGCTCCTACAACATCGGAAATAGAAAAGGTGGGCACTGATGTAATGAAAAAAATTAGTAACTATTTCAATGGAAACGACTTGTATTTGAATGTTGTTAATACAACGGTATATATAGATTTCATAACAAACAGAAAGCATGTAACACAATAGAAATCGAAGTGAATGACAGGCCCTTATCAAGCTCTAATAAAGGGACAATGAAATTTCTAGGACTTTATATTGATGAGCACTTTGACTGGAAGGCACAATGTGGACATATTATTGCTTCACTCAATGAATTATTTAGTCAGGAACATGCGTAATCTTTTTACCAGAAAACAGTTAATAACTCTTTATTCCGCTCATATAGACTCTCAACTTAGATATGACATTTTATTGTGGGGTATGTCAACTAGGTGTGCTGAGGTGTTTATAGCACAAAAAAAGATTGTTCGCTGCATGGCAGGAGTGTCTAACTCTCATTCATGTAGATAATTGTTTCCAAACTTGGGTATATTGACAATACCATGTGTATTGGTATGTTTTCCGAAACACTTAATGATAACGTGCACAATTATCATACGAGAAAGGAAAAAGATATAAATTTTCATACGGTCCGTTTAAGCTGAGTAATCAATCTCCAAATAGCATGGGCGCTAGATTATTCAAAAACCTTCCACCTCAAATAAAAGGAAAGGAAAGTTTACATATTTTAAAAAAAATCATTGAAACAGTTTCTGTTGGAAAAATGTTACTATTCAGTTGCTGACTATCCCAATGAATGAATGTATGTAATCGTTTTGAATTGTTGAATGTATTATGTATTTTTATATATTTTTATTGGTGTAGTGTTATGACAACTTTCAATGCAATTTTTTGGCTTGTCAATTAAAAAAGAATAAGGAGTAAGTGAATGTTTCTTCAATTAACTTTTTTAGAAAGATTCTGAAGTCAGTACCTTCATACATACAACACACTGTGGTTTCATTGTACCATTGTTTTCTATTTGTGTAAAACCGTAATCAAGGAATTCGTACTGGTATGTTCTTTTTCTATTTGCTGCCATCTTAAGGAAGACAGAAAATAATAGCTGTAAAATACTTGAATTAAATTTTAAAATTAAATTTAAAAATGGTGGTCTTGTCAGCAACTAACTAAAGTCTATCCAAATCCAAGATAGAGTAAACCAAAACAAAACCGAAGCGTGATGTTCAAGTGATCGCCCAGTGTCAGATGGAAAGGGCAGCGTTCATTGGTGGATTCGCCTTATTGGTACGAGTTCGGTAACAGCACAGGGTTGTAATCAGTCGTTTGCGTGTTTGTGTGGCGTGTGTTATAGTATATTGTTTAAAATTGTTTTCCAAGATGTCCAGTACAGACACTGCTGATGACACTGTGAGATATCCTCTGAATCCAGCCAGGAAACGATCCAAAAAAAGACATTTGAGTGTTGCGATGAAAGAAGTGATTTTAAATGTGTTCAAGAAAGAGATGGAAGAAATTGAGACATCGACTGTCGACGAAGTCGTAACGAAAGTTTCCGATAAATTTGGAGTGTGTTGCGCTTCGATTTACAATGTTTTACGGGAATATAAACAAAATTATACACTTTCCTAACCGAATACAAATCAAAATCGTCAAACCATTATAAAATCAATAGATGATGCTGATAAACATGCAATCAGGAGGAAAGTGCATGAGTACTTTTTCAGAAATGAAATACCCACGATAGACAAAGTACTCACAGAAATAAATGAAGATGTTTCATTGCCAAGTTTTGAGCGGTCAACATTCCATAAAGTATTGAAACATTGAATTTTGTATGGAAAAAACGAGGGTGCAATAGTTTATTATTGGATAGAGAGATATTATATATTCATTATATGGATGAAACCTGGGTTGATGCTGGTCATACTACCCCTAAAGTATGGGTCGATAAAACTGTGACTTCATCTAGGAGGGCCTTTCTAGATGGACTATCCACCGGATTAACAAATCCATCAGGTAAACTTATATTTATATTAAGACCTGCCTCAATCTCAATATATAAAAAGTAACCCTCGTATTTGTTTTATTCACTTACATATCTCTTCATAATTTCAGGTGAAGGAAAACGGCTTATTATTTGTCACATCGGCAATGAGAATGGGTATGTTGCTGAAGGGCTGTGGTGTTTCGAGTCGAAGAAATCTGGTGATTATCACGAAGAAATGAACGGTGAATCTTTCGAACAGTGGTTTTCCAAAGTTCTACCCCATCTGGAGGATAATGCTGTGATTGTAATGGACAATGCACCTTATCATTCGCGACGGTTAGAGAAGATTCCGACAACGTCTTCAAAGAAGTGTAGGGCATGTCAATGTTTACATCCACTCTATCTTGGATTTGAATTTGCTTTAGTAAAAACTCACTCTCTGACTCGTCAACCTATTTGTATCTTGACGGCAAGGCATGGACTGAGCAGGTAGCCGGGGGCTGTGCTTTACTGCGCAAAGATATAACTCGAGAACACTTACTGGTGGGAAGTGAGATGGCGTGGCCTGCATATGTCGCTATATTGTTTAAGTTGAAAAAAATACTGATAAGTTTATAAAATAGCAAATTGAAAATATTCACTTCTTACTCACAAAAGTTTCATTTTTACCCCCAAAAATTTAATTTTTACCACATTTGGGGTAATTTACCCCGGTTCCCCGACCGCTGGAGTAAAGTGAGTAAATTGTGCTATTGAATATGATTGTTGAATTTCAATGAGTGTTGCACATATTTATTTATGAAAAACTCATGCATAAATGAAGAAATAGAAACATAGCAAGTGTGTAACAAATTGATGATATGGTATAAAAGTTAATTTCTGTGAGATCATTGAATTAGTTTCCAGTCAGAGTATGCGGTTGAATGGTCTAGTATAAAATTCGAAATATTTTTCAGAGAAGCACTCTACGAATCCATGCGATAGTTCAATAAAAATATTTCAGTATGTACGTGTAAATGTGAGGCAGTAACTCCTAATCTACATCTGATTTATTACATTACTTCAACTTCATGTAAAATTTAAAAACGATCTTGTTGGTAACTTGGGAAGTCCGGGTGCGCACTCATGAAATCGAATATCGGAAATGGAGATAGAGTGTATACTCGGTTCGCGGATGGGTGCATAAATTATATAAAGAAGGTTCCTCCACCAAAAAGGGCATCGTAAAATGAAAAGCTAGAATTAGTAATTCATTTGATTTTGTGAAAAAAGCATTTCAAATTCCACATAATGATCAAAGTGGGATATAATTTATTCAATGATCCACAGAAAAAGCTGACTTTTGAACTTGAGTGGACATTGGACTTGAAGTAGGTAAAATAGAAAAGAGTTCTACAATTATTCAGATGCGAAAAACAAGGAAATGAGTAACGAATTTTGGATCTTTCAAGTGAAACGCCTTCTTTCTAATGGAAAGCCCTTATATAATGTTTTTCTAATGGAAATTAATTTTTCAATTATGGAAGTATACACAAATGTTTGCTTATTGTTGAACCGCTGGAACCCTTTTCAAAATGGTACTGCTGCGGATAGCTAGCATTTTTTTCAATTTCTGCTGGAAAATGTTCGCACTGGCACAAAATTCTTCTCAAATTTCATTTTCCAAATGACTGTACCGAGAAAATCAAAGGAAATACACGGTAATGCCATGGATAGATCAAAATTTTCCATTTTATTCGCTGGGTAGTTTTTCATTGAAAATCGAGAAAGTTCTCTCATTGCAGAAGACCTAGTGAGACAACAGAAACTAATAATGATGCTAAATATACAAACTGTGTCTACTTACGGGGTCAAGTTCATCCAAGAAATTGTTAAGACTGAATTTTTTCTACCTTTTGCCTTTCAAAAAACAATTAAAGATGATGGACCAATATGGTCTTGCAAGTATTGGAAATAGTCTTTCTCTGGACTACTGATACAGTTTATCTATGCGTTCTATAAGTAGAAAAAAAGGACAGATTATGTCCAAAATGATTGATATTCGGATGGCAGAAAACTAGTCTTTATTTCAAGGACAAAACACAAGCACTACAGGAAAATCCTTGAGGCGCTCTCAAAGCGATGTCTGTGCGAAAGTAGTGATTCACATTGGATTCGAATCGCTGAGATTAAATCCATTCGGAAAAACGTTCTCAGTAGGTTTATGTCACATAAACGCCGTTCTCCAGATGGAATAGTTCTCAAACAGTGAAGTTCGAAGTGAACTGAGCTGAACCTCAAAACGATGAGGTTGGTCGTCGCATATTTCTGATATGTACTACTATTGGTGAAATTAAATGTGCCAAGTCACTTGAACACTTCCCGTGAAAGTATCTATAGAAGAAGGTCGCCTGTTGATCTTTGTTTCTTTCTGGATTTGCGCTGTACCATAATGTAAATCGAAATTGTCAAGAAAGTTCTGGGGTAGCCTTCAAAATAGCCCATTACAGCATTTTCGTTGCCTTTTCATTATGACATTGTATCGTCCAAACACCTCAACTCGCACAAGTTCTTACTTTTAAGGGTTGACGTTCGTAGAAGGCAAGAGCTGGGGAAAGGAAAAATGGAAACAGATTCATTCTAATATTTCTCTTGAATAACATTTTTTTTGCGTCAAAGAATGACAAACTTGAGACACCAACTAATACACACTAATATCAACACAGGAAAACGTATGGTGACAACTAACAACGCAAGCAAAAATATCAAGCATTTTCATCTGCCGCAAAATCCATAACGTATCCAGTTAAACACTAGTGCAGCGATACTCAACTTGTGGACCTCGGGCCGCATGCGGCCCGCCAGGGGTTTTTGACCCAAATCGAATACTGTGGTCGAACACAGAAAAGCCTAGAGTTCGAATACTCGCGAACGGTATTGGCAAGACCGAATGCCGGATTTCCGGTTTCATCAACACGTGGAAGAAAAATCATGATTTTTCTCTCTCTTCAGATCAAGTCTTCAAGCGAGTAACATTTCATTCTTGTGCAAAGTAAAACTGTTCATTTCGAGGTTCGTTCCCCAAAGCCACGTGGTACTTGCGAATTATTGTGTTCGTTGGTGTTGGTCAGTCGACTGAGTTTCTTTCACAGGTGCCGATAATTCGTAACCATTACAATGGCTGGCGTGTCCTCAAAATCAAAACGTAAAATTTTTGACGAAAATAGATTATTTTAAGATAATTCGGAGGAAGAAAATTTTGTTGTGCCTAATAAACACAGTTCAAGTACTTGTTTGATTTGTCGAGAAAGTGTGATATTAAAAAAATATAATATTATGAGATATTATAATACAAAACACAAGATGATTAGCCATAGTTTTCCAGTCGGCTCTGCATTGCGAAAAGGAAAGCTATGCGTCTTGAAAAAGGCGTTACAGCAGCAGCAAAATATTATTCATTTATTTATTTATTCATTCTCATACAGGTGTAACCTAATTACATGAGAAAATCGTTATATATGTATCGTAAATTCATAGCCAGTATACAATAGAAGAAACTAAAGCTATACATATGTAATAAGACAAAAATAAAAAAGTAACTAATCCAAAAATATGACAGAGAAGCTATTGATTGACACTCAATATATAATTTTTCAAATCAGTAAAAAATTCTCTAGGGGGTTGGACAAAGCTGAGTTCAGACATTAATAGTGTATTATTTGTGACTTTTAGCATCGTTACGATTGGGGTACCTTGAGTCGTGGTGACTAATGGTATTTCGAAAAAAAGGGTTGATCTTATAATTTTGATAGGGTTTCTTCGGTTCATCAAACTACGTAACTTGGGGCAGTTGAAATAATTATTATAAATTTTGTAACATATTGCGATTATTATGTATAACCTTCTATTGTTCAAATTCTTTCCTGAGATCATTAGTTCTCACAGTATTATAATCTGGATAGACTCTATATTTCTTAGAATATAAATGCCGCAGTAATCTATTTTGAATTACTTTGCCTCAAAACAAAACCCAAACTCCGTAAACCCTGAGAGACTACTATTTCAATGTGTTTTTTGAATGACAGGGTTGAGTCATATCGTACCCCCATTACTTACTCGTGCCAACGTGATATTTTTCATTTCATATTTATGCATACTCTATTTTATCTTTCTTTCTTGTGCAAGTCATTACAATACATTTTGACATATTAAATGGTAACTTATTTTTCACACTCCATTGGTAAACATTTTCAATATCCTTTGGCAGCTTACTACAATCTTGAACACAATCTATTTTGCTATTAAATTTAAGGTCATCCGCAAAGAGTAAACAATTTGAATATTTAATTTCCGCTGATAGATCATTAATAAAAATGAGAAACCTCCTCCTGATTTTGACTGGTACTCATCTGAATAGTTGGTACCAAATTTCACTCGGAACGTTCTCTCATTTGAATATGCTAAAAAATGTCATAGTTCCTTTAATAGAGAAAGTTTATTTAACAATACATCATGATTTACTTTGTCGAACGCTTTTTGGAAATCTGTGTATATCACGTCGACCCGAGTAGAATTTTCCAGACTTCTATGTACGTCATGACTAAAAGATAAAAGACTTTTTTGGCACAAAGCCGTGCTGTTCTTCATTTATTAAATTCTTCACTTTGTGCCACACTTTAGTATATATTATCTGTTCGAACAATTTACCAGGAGCAGGTAATACAGCAATTGGCCAGTAATTTTCCCAGATTTGTGTATAGGAGTTGGAAAAACTCCGAACAACCTTTTATAATATAAGGTGGGATATTATCTACACCAGCACATTTTTTGGGCTTAGGTTTTTTTAATGCTATAAAATAATCAGTTACTGGTACTTCGTCTAATGAAAAATTAGCAGCGATGTTGAAGTTGTATTGGGCCGTTTGCTTGCAATATACAGATTCAAAATATTTACCAAAGCTATTTGAAACCTCAGCGCCGCTGAGTTTCATATTATTGTATTCAAAGACCTTAGACGGAGAATTTTTTTTTATTTTTTGTATACGTCCAAAATGTGCTGGTGTCAGTTTTAATAGCATTTTCAATACCATTGATGTAGTAATCAAAACCCTGTTTTATCAAGCGTTTAAGGTGGCTTCTTTCAGTGTTATATAAGGTCATATACTTGTTTGATAAATGTTTAAGTTTTCTATATTTATTTTTATTCAATAAACAATCTTTTATGTCTCTAGTAAACCATATAGGGTATTTATTTCTTTTTTTGGAAGTTTTTGGAACGACTGTGTCTAAAACCTTATATAACTCTGAATAGAAAAAATCAACAGCAATATCAACCTCATTCAATTGAAATAATGACGTCCAGTCAATATTTTGAATGGATTGAGTCAATCTGTATCTGTATCTGTATCTGTAGAGTAGGGAGAGTGAGTGTAAGCCCACGCACTTAGGCCACATGTGACCCATTGTACATCCTCCCGAGGAGTTGTCCTCCTAGGTCGTCGTCCATCCTGTCCTTTCCAGGAAGGTGGACAGGTCGCTGGGAGACATCTCCTTTATATCGGCAGGTGTAGGCCAAGACTCGCCGAACACACACTCTCTTATTGACGATAACTCCGGGCACTCGCACAGGATATGCCTGACAGTCTCATCTTCCTGTTCACACATCCTGCATAGAGGTGTGTCCACTAGCCCCATATTATGTAGGTGTTTCCTTAGCTGACAGTGGCCAGTCAGAAATCCTACTGTAAGGCGTAGATTTTTCCTGGTCATCGCCAGATATTTCTTCGGCGCCAGCTTCCCAGGGTCGCCCAAGGTGATCCTGGCAAGATTACATCCTTTGATTTCATCCCATCTCTTTAAAGATTGAGCATGGGTGTAACATTTGACTAGTTCCGCAATTGTCGAAGTCATCAGGCCGTGGGTGCCACTTGGTCCTAAAATTCTTAGTCCAGCCGCTTCCTTGGCTAAAGAGTCGGCAATGCGATTACCTTTACTCCTGTTGTGCCCTTTAACCCACCTCAGGATAATGTTATTATCTATCGAGGCTTTGGCTAAATCTTCGTGGCACTCTAGTGCTAGCCCTGAAGTAACACGGTGTCTGTTCAAGGCTAATAGTGCTTGTCTGCTATCAGTGCAGATTGTAATGTTTTTGCCAGAAATTCTTTTCTTGGTTATTTCTTTTGTGGCGATTGAGATACCAGCCAGTTCTGTTTGGACCACGCTGGTATTTCTTCCCATTCCCCACTTAATCCTTAGGCTTAGTGATCTGGAGTACACTCCACATCCTGAGCCTTCTTTGGTTTTTGAGCCATCTGTATAAATCCGTATTGCATTTGTAACATCTGACTCTGTGTTCTGCTTGATTTGTATTTTGTAGGGTTTATTAAACACAAACCTGGGTTCAATTGCATCACTTGTTGCCTGCAGCAGAGGTTGCGCAGTAAGCGCTTTCTGCCATAGACCCAACCTCAATCGACCCATTCCTACTTCTAGGTTTACACCAGCCGTGTGCAATCGTACCATGGCCATTAACGCAACCTCCTTAACGTACAGGTCCAGAAGGGTCAGACCCGTGATTAATTCCATTGCCGCGATTGGTGTTGTTCTCATGGCTCCTGTGATGTTTAAACAAGCCAGTCGCTGTATTTGGTATAATTTTTGGATGGCCGTTGCTTGTAGAACTTTAGGTCCCCATGCAATGGCTCCAATCTGTAAAAATCACATAATTGAAAATTATAATATTCTTCTGATTCTGTACCACGAGTTTTTCTAATGATCTCATCTGTAGCGAATATTTCAATACACAAGGCAGGATGGTTAATATTCTCCTCTAAAAGCGGAAAGTCTGACTTCGACACATAAATACAAGATGTATTCTCCTGTGTGAATTCCTGTAGGAATCACACGTTGAAAGGTAAGACCTCGTTAGTCCTTAGCTCGCACAAGTTTCTCAACTTCTGAAAGTTGTCGGTCGTATGGGGGCGGCAGCTGATTAACGGAAAAACAGATTTTTTTTTAAACATATACATTTCTCTCGCCAGATATTGTTTATTCGAAATATTCCAAGTCATTCTTGTAATCTTCAAAACTCAATTTAGTTGGTAGGTAAACAGCAAATAAAGTAATTGTATGTTATTTTTTTAATTTTATTTTAACCCAGAGCGTCTCATATGTACCATCTTTCATTCCCCAGTTCAAGACCTTGAAGTCTCTATTCACCCCGATCATTACTCCACCCCCTCTTTCTTTTCCTGATAATTGCGAGTTTCTGTCATATCGAAAAATTGTATACCTTTTCAAATTTATTAATTCTGAATAAAAAAATTTATCATTCAGCCAAGTTTCTGTACCAATGATTATGTCATACATTTCCCCTTCAATACTCATTTTCAAGTCTCTCAACTTTGTTCTCAAACCCCTAAAGTTTTGGTAGTAACATTTAATATTGTTCATTATGAAGGTGAGCGTTTTAAATTAATTAAATTTTCTAACAAAAATGTCAAAGTAACAAAAGATATAATAAATCCAGTAACAATTTAGATTAGCCAAAAAGAACAGAAAAATATAAAAAATATCTATTGAATAATGCTACAGTATAGGTGCATGTGTTCCTAAGTTGTCAACAACATCATATATCACTTACACTCCTGATAACACCATAAATTTTCACAAATATTCCTCCATTTGATGTCCAAACATTCTTGAATGTATATTTTGTGGTAGCAGCCTTCAGAATATTTAGTTTCCATTTACTCAAATCATCCCCGATAACTACGCCGCTGGATTTCAGCAACTTCCTATTTTCAATAACTTTTTGTTCGACCCTCATGTTCAAAAAACGGACCAAGATTGCTCGTGGTTTTTGTATACCATTCTTATCTTGTGTATTAGGAGAACGTCCAACTCGATAGCAAAATTCTGTATTGTTATTTACATTAATTTTCACCTTCAAAATTTTGTTAAACAGATTGCTAACTACCTAGTCGATATTTTCTTCTTGCATTTCTTCTATGCCAAATATGCGAATGGAATTGTTTTTGTAACTCTGATCATTCTCCATAATTTGTTGCCTTATGTCAGTTTCAATGTCACAAGATGTAACAGTGACGGGAGCGTGCTACGAAATTTGTTATTTACTAGGAAAACATATGAAACCATTTAGTGACGCTGAGACTGTAAAGAAGAGTTTTATAAATGCTTCAAATATATTATTTGAAAAGTTTAGCAACAAACCACAGATAATATCATAAATCAGGAAACCTAGAGGTAAACAAATATGAAGAATTCTGGAAATTAGTACCGGATAACTACAAAACGCTCAAAAATTGCGCACACTTGCTCCTCACCTTGTTTGCGTCAACTTACCTGTGCAAATCCTCATATTCAAAAATGAAATATGCAAAAAATGTTTATAGATCCCGACTAAGTGATTCGCACTTGGACGACGTTTTGAGAGTAGTATGTAGTAATTATGTGCCAGATTTATCAGAAATTATAAATAGTTTGCGTCAATGTCAATCATCACATTAATTTTTCAATAAATGGTTTATTTTTACAGTTGCGTTTGCTATTTTCATATCATTCATGAAAATCGGTTAATTACTTATCGAGATGACAAAAAAATTTCTCGCTTCGAACCACCATCTTCTTTAGATTATCAGTTCACAAGCTGGGAAAGTGACAACATTATTTTTTATACTCAGGACATCACGTTGATACCAACTTGTATATTACTTTCCAGTCCCATGAAAATCATTTTCAATTCATTAAGCCTCTCTACTATTCATTTTTATATAGCCTTGGGGTATCATTAGTGACGGGAGCATAAGAGAGAAAAGGTCCAAGTTCGGCTTTTTGAGACATGAAAGTTTGCTGAGGAGTGTATAACTTTCTCGTACTCAAAATATTTTACAACTTTCTAGAAGTCGCCCTTGTAACAACCAACGCTTTGAAAAGACTTATTTACTGTCAAAATAATGGAAAAAAACAAGAAAAAAGTGAGATTACAGATTAACCAGAAAAATGTATTTTCAACTAGGTTGAGATTTTCAAACTTGCCAAACTTGAGGCGGATATGCAGGGCATATTAAAAAATGTATGTTATTGTTATTGTGAATATGCAATTTTAATTAATAAAAATGAAGTGAAATTTTAGATAGGCTGCTCCCGATTTTGAAAATGAAATGTTCACCTACGTATTTTGACATGTAGATTACGAATACATCAAAGAAAAAAATTGGTACTCCCTTTTATTTCCAGAGTTACAGCTCTCAAAGTTCCGAAATTTTTCGTTTTTTTTTTCCCTATACAATCACAAGTATTTATTCACCACATTTTCAGTTGAATAATCCTATAAAAAACTTGATTTTACAATGTAATCGTTTTCTGGTGACACACCTACATTGTACAGTTATATACTCGTAACATTTCGAGAAAAAGCAGCTCTGTCTGTCTGTAATAAATTTGTATCATATCTCTTTTTCCTTCAT
Source organism: Leptinotarsa decemlineata (assembly GCF_000500325.1). Taxonomy (NCBI): domain Eukaryota; kingdom Metazoa; phylum Arthropoda; class Insecta; order Coleoptera; family Chrysomelidae; genus Leptinotarsa; species Leptinotarsa decemlineata. The sequence goes on along the minus strand of NW_019292192.1, from coordinate 21,361 downwards.
TCGTGAAAGCCATTTTTCGCCAAAAATTCAATGACACCCAATAACAAAATATCATTGATAGTAACAAATTGAAACGTCAAAGTTAAAGCCTATTATGATAAAAATTAATTTTTTTTTCAATATCTCCAATTTTTGAAAAATAATGATAGCTTATGATACATCATTGGAAAGGTAAATCTGGTTGTATTCAAAACAGAAAGAATCCAATATAGCGCCCATAAGAAAAAATAAAGTTGATGATGGTGGCCGGAAGACAAAACGTCGAATAGCAAATTTGAAAAAACCATTATGTAGCAGGGAAAAAGTGCCAATATGGAAGTGCAATTTATTTTCAAATCCTTCGAAAAATAAAGCCAGAAAAAAATAAAAACCATTTTCCGAAAAAGACACAAATAAAACACGTGTCGAGGTGTAAAAATAACGATTTGTTGTTGGGAAAAAACTCCAGTAATATTCATTACTACACCAAAGGTTCCAAACAGTATATCACAAGTAGAATATAAGTAAGTATACCAAATGATCAGGTTTCAAAAAGACAGGCATTCATGAGATCGGCACGAACTTTACAGCTTTTTTCGGACCTGCGTTGATATTCAAAATTTGATGCGGAGAAATCTGCATCTGGTGACAGCGCTGCTAAAATTCCTTTAAAAAAATAAATGAATGAGAAAGGAGCTAGAAAGCTCCATTTGTTACAGTAAATATCACAATTAAATGTTATTTGAACGAATAAAGTGATTCCATAGCACTTACCTCTCTATAAGATGCCTGTACAATGGTGTACAGAGTCATACGTTTAGAAATTCCATCTGTCCACCAACTCACTTCATTTTATATGGACTTGAAGGTTTTCCGATATAACATTAGATGCCGTCAATACCTCTTCATGTAAAGAGCACAATTTTGCGTATTCTACAACGTAATGATGTAGATTTGAAGGTGATAGTTCCATAGATACGACTTTTTTTAACATCTCCAACTCCTAATATGTGTCTAGTAAAAATTCCGTCATACAGGATAATCTCATACCTTAGACTAGACTATCAAAAATATCGCGAATTTTTGAAAATTATGTAATGAAATGAGAGTGTCAGAGAGTGAACAAAACGATTTCACCATTTCCAAGACTTCATTCATGAAATCCAATTGAAATTATTTTGTTACGCCATTGACAAAAAATGTATTTTCTAAAAAGATGTTCTCATCAGTATGGAATGAAGATGGTTAATTCGAGTAGCGAAAGTTTCCGAGAAAGATTAATTCTTTGCATTTACCGTTGAGAAATCGACTAACAAACTAATATAATAGGTGGCCCAGATTAACTCTTCGATGAATATGTGATTTATCTGAAGATTTCTGAGTATCAAGTTCATTAACAGTTTTGCCAAAAATAATTGTTGATCTAACTCCAGCTATCGAAAATACTAAACATACTTTTTCCTTTTTACAGATATCCCTTATATGTTTCTTTATTTTTTTATTGAAATTTGTGATGGAAACATTGACTCAATTGGAACATTGATTCAATAGATAATTTCAATAAAGAACCTAATATCATCAAGCAAATTGCAGTAAACAATGGGTTTAAAGCCGAATTGATAAACAAAATACTTTCCAAAGAAGGCTACGCAAAAGCGACTCGAGACGTTTTTTCTATTGATAAGTTAGATAATCAAAATTATAGAGCTCTAACGTATTTTGGACAAACAACGGAAAAAGTGGCTTCATTTTTGAGGAAACGAGATATATTAAAATTGCATATAGAGCAAGTAAAACTTTGGGAAAGTTAGTTAAAAATAATAAAGACAAAACATTCAAATTCGAGACATCAGGAGTATATAAATTGAAGTGTGAAACATGTCCTAGAGTATATATTGGTCAAACTGGCAATACATTTAGGAATCGAACCCAGGAACATCATATGAGCTACGTAAATGAGAAAAAAAGTTCAACATATTCGAATCATCTTTTAGAAGAAAATCATGTCTTTAACGAAGAGTTCGAGAGTTAACGCATAGAAAATAAAGGTTTGAAACTGAATCATTTGGAAGTAACGGAAATGAATAAACTTAAAGATTCAAACATTCTGAAGAATGACCAACTGGATTTGATTAGATGACCATTATTGAACTTGTTGTCTTAAAAAAACCGAGGAAGTATTATTATTGATGTAGAAGTGAGGTAATATGCTCCAGGTAATCATAACTGAAGAGGTACCTCAGGTAGGTCTATAAAAGAATTGTAGAGGTTTAGGTTATTTGATTAAGATAGTCCCAATTGTAGTTACCTGTGGTATATGAATATTAGCGTAAGAAGCAACTTGTAGTATTCAAATCACATTGAAGAAGCTACTGTGTTAGCGAAACATATGATATGTTTTTCAAATAAAGTTTTTGGAGATCAAAACATGTTGAAATAATATTGTTGGGTTTACTGATTACTACAAAAAGACACATTGTAAATATATTTAGATAGGCAATATTGTGAAACTAATTTTATATAGCTGAAAATTGTTCTATATATAGCTGTAACATTNATAATAATTAATTTGTCAAGACTAAAAGCCAGATTGCCATTATTTGAGTTGTTGAAACAACAGAAAGAAAGTCTTGATTTTTTGTGCTGATACTCTCCTAAATATTATTGATTTTGAATGAACAACTTTGGCTCCTCTTCTTCTTGCAATTTGTTCCTCTTTTGCCTTCTCAGTATTCGAAGTGAATATTTTATATTTTCGAATTCATGTACGACTTCTACTTACATATCTATGCCTTTTTGTGCAGTGATTACGAAGAAGTGAATTCTTGAATCGAATTATCTGAAATATTTGGGAAAAGATGCATTCGTGATCTCTATTTCAAAAAGAAATCGTATTTTCTATTCCACGTGCAGAGATTAGACAAAACCAGAACCAATGATAGTGAAGTTATAAAATTTCCAATTTTCGATCGATTTCTACTGGCAATGTACAAGAACACTCTAAGTTTGGGGTAATTATTGATGATTAAATTATCGGTCAATATTTCTTCAACACCACTGTCTACGAAGAAATTTATTCAGAATCAGTTCCAACGTTGAAATGACTACTTTCACATAAAAAAAAATATTATCATAGGTTTTGCAAATATCTGGTAACAGCCATATTTTTCAATTAAATTTCACTTCGTCGGATTGATCACCATGGAGAAAGGAACGTCTAATGTCGATGGTATACTGCAAGCCAATACATATTGTTCCAGTACGCGGCAGAGTTGTCAACCGTAGCGGAATTTCGCTACTGTAGCGGAATTTACTCGACAGTAGCAGCGTAGTGAATTTGAAAATGAAGTAGCGGAATTTTCTAGAAATCATCAATACTGAAAAAAATATGTAAGAAGAGGCAGTGGACAGCACTCGTTATAGTCTTAGTAGCTGAGACCATAACATGATGAAAGAGAAGAAGAACCTCCAATATCTTGAAACTAAAAGTCTCGAGAGTCTCGAGTATTATAAATTATATGAAACAAATAACAGTGGAAATGGAAGATAGTTCATCCGATTGTAACTCGAGCGAAAGAGCTACCGCAGTAGCAGTAGCAGTACCGCAGTAGAAATTGACGGGAATGGGACATGTTAAAAAAAATACAAAAAATCTCGAAAACAAACTTTTTCCCAACATTGGTTGTCTGGATCCAACTTGAAAGGATGGATTAGACCTGTCGCGAATGATCGTTCGAGAGCTCAGTGTGACTATGCGTACGTGAACAAATTGATTTTCATTTTAACTTTTCAAAATCATTATTTCAAGCTAATAAATATTTCGTCGAAACGACAGCTTTCAAAAATTAATTGCTGTAAATCCATCTACTGAGTTGACCTATTGAAAAGTAGCAGGATCCTGATTGCTGACATTAGTGAGATTTCAGTTTTGTGGTATCTGAACACAAACTACAAACTGTAAGTTCTGTAGTATTTTATTTTGGATAGGGCACATGCGCCAACCGCTTGTGTCAGATATACAAGCGTAGTCAAATATGAAGCAGTGTAGCGGAATTTTGATTCATTTATAGCGACTTTGTAGTTCATCCTGTTGGCAACACTGGTACGCGGTGTCGCATCACTACCCAGCACAATCCCAACCAGGATGGCCAACTACATATGAAGGGCCAGGAAAGCATTTTTTTTTTATCTATTTCGAAGGTAAAAATAGGTCTTACACTCGGAAGATTTCACACAAAAAAGAAGTGTACTATTTGACGTCTATTTGTATACCTAACCGTAACGTGAATAAAAATAATCGAAATAAACAATATGGACTTTGTATAGGTATCAGCAGTGAAAATAAAAAATCAAATTTCAAATGATTCGAAATCGGCATAAAATGGTTTTTTTTGTATCGCACACAATGCAAAATGAAAAGTTGAAAAATTAAATGTTACCACCCCAAAGCTCTAAACGATTTACCTCAATAACAATAACCTATGCAGTAAGTTCTGGTAAATGCCTGCCCAAAAACTTCCCCGGCTAATACCACGATGGATATTGAATTATATTCGACAGACATTTATACAAGATACCTCACCAAGATTAGTCTCGCGGATGTTTATCGTTCATCCAGCATCAGAATCATGCTGAAATTATTCAAGTAGGTCACCTACAAACTATGGTTTCGAGGTATTACCTCTCGTCGGTGCAGGAAAGATCCCATCTACACGGCAAAGTACCTAGGACTCTAGAAATGTTACAACCCCAAAGCTCTAAACGATTTACCTCAATTACAATAACCTATACAGTAAGTTGTGGTAAATGACTGCCATAAACTTTCCCGGCTAATACCACGCTGGATATTGAAATATATCCGACAGACATTTATACAAGATACCTCACCAAGATTAGTCTCGCAGATGTTTATCGTTCATCCAGCATCAGAACCATGCTGAAATTATTCAAGTAGATCACCTGCAAACTATGGTTTAGAGGTATTACCTCTCGTCGGTGCAGGAAAGATTCCATCTAGCCCTCAAAGTGCCTAGGACTCTAATAATTTTAAAGCGACTGCGCTTCATATATGAAACTTTCGTCTAGGAGAAATATTGTTAACTAGTAACAGTTCCTCTTCGTGAACAAAGCCCCAAGCGGGAAAGAAACATTTCATGTCCCAATATAACATAGATCAAAACATGTCTGAAGACTATATCGAGGAGAGATACATACCTACATACAAGAAAATCAATATTATGAAATGAAATTTCGAAATATCCATCTCTTCCAACTACTTACAGGAGGCTTCTGGTATATGCCTGTTGAAAAGCAACTACTTTCCCGAAATATTAATTTTCTTGTATGTACCTATGTATCTCTCTCTCAGTGTTCAGTTTTGATAACTCTTCGAAAGTTGAAAAACAAATGCCAAACACATCGCATTTATAGTTCAGCACAAGACAGCGCAGTGGTACTAGGCGTTGTTGGACTCAATTGTTCTCAAAGGACAAGCTTGAGTAAGTAAGGTTGATGACACCTATCCTTACGAAGTCGCCGACGAGATTTTTTGTCCTACGTCTCACCCTACCAGCTTTCACTGCAAGGCAACTAGTTAGAAATCAGAGCCCAAATGAACTACTCAAAATGAATATAGAGACAGGTCCTTGAAATGCAATAAGTAAAAAATTTTTATTATGTTGTCAAACATTTATATTTATAAAATAGTTTATAGGTGCCGTTATTAAATTTAACTTACTTTGTTTTCAAAATACTGTTTGGTAATACGATTAAAAAGAAATACAAATGAGTGTCAAACACAAATCAAATTTATTTCAGAAAAAAATTAGGAAAAATGTACATTAATAGTAAGTACGTTCACCCCTGGCTCTAAGAAGTTCGGCACAATGACGAGGAATGCTTTCCACCAAATTTCTAATCTTTTGTTGTGGTAACTGCTCGTAAATCGTCAAAAGAGCATCTGCAACTTGGTTCAGATATTGAAAGGGTTGATCCTTCAAACGTCTTTCCAGTTCATCCCAGAGCTGTTCAATAGGATTCAAATCCGGAATATTAGCTGGTCATCTCATGACATTAATATTGTGCTCCTGTAGGAAATTTTTCACGACCCTGGCTACGTGTGGCCTGGCATCATCTTGTTGTGAAATGAACCCAGCGCTCATGTTTTGGGCAAATGGGACGACATGAGGTTCCAATATCTCCTCTATGTAACGGTCAGCCGTTAAAGAGCCTTCCCGAAAGACCACAAGGTCTGTGTGACCTGTCAAAATTATACCAGCCGATACCATTATCGATCCACCTCCAAATTGAACAATTTCTTGCACCCAGTCATCCAAATAGCGTTCACCGGGACGTCTCCATACCTGAACACGTCCGGCATTGTTGAATAACATGATTTTTTTTTCATCTGTAAACATTACATTGGCTCACTGCTCTAAATTCCAATTACGATGCTCTTGACGAAAGTTTCTACGATTTCCTCGATGAGCTGGAGTTAATCTAGAGGCTCTAGCAGGTCGTATTGCATGGAGTTGCACTTCCTGAAGTCGGTTTCGTATCGCTTGGTTCAAAATTCGCGTTCCCGTAGCTTCTATAAGGAGATTTTGCAGTGTTCTAGCAGAATCAGTGCAACCCCTAATTGTCCAAAGGCGAAACAAACGATATTTTCTGCGTGTTGTTGCCCTTTGTCGATTGATATAAAATGCTTTCCACCAAATTTCTAATCTTTTGTTGTGGTAACTGCTCGTAAATCGTCAAAAGAGCATCTGCAACTTGGTTCAGATATTGAAAGGGATTTAAATCCGGACTATCAGCTGGCCATCTCATGACATTAATATTGTGCTCCAGTAGGAAATTTTTCACGACTCTGGCTACGTATGGCCTGGCATCATCTTGTTGTAAAATGAACCCAGCGCTCATGTTTTGGGCAAATGGGACGACATGAGGTTCCAATATCTCCTCTATGTAACGGTCAGCCGTTAAAGTCCCTTCCCGAAAGACCACAAAGTCTTTGTGACCTGTCAAAATTATACCAGCCGATACCATTATCGATCCACCTCCAAATGGAACAATTTCTTGCACCCATTCATCCAAATAGCGTTCACCGGGACGTCTCCATACCTGAACACGTCCAGCATTGTTGAATAACATGTTTTTTTTTCATCTGTAAACATTACATTGGCCCACTGCTCTAAATTCCAATTACGATGCTCTTGACGAAAGTTTCTACGATTTCTTCGATGAGCTGGAGTTAATCTAGAGGCTCTAGCAGGTCGTATTGCATGGAGTTGCACTTCCTGAAGTCGGTTTCGTATCGTTTGGTTCAAAATTCGCGTTCCCGTAGCTTCTATACGGAGATTTTGCAGTGTTCTTGCAGAATCGGTGCAACCCCTCATTATCCAAAGCCGAAACAAACGATATTTTCTGCGTGTTGTTGCCCTTTGTCGATTGATACAAGGGGCTCTTTTTACTATGCCGTAAATTTGGTAGCGATTCCAAGCTCTGGAAACCGTAGAATGACCCACATTAAGCTTTTGGGCTACACGACGCCTTGAATAGCTTACTTCGATCAATGCCACTGCTCTAGCAACTTGAAATTCGTTGAGGTATACCCTACGTATCCTCCTTCTACCCAATACATCAACATCCATTGTTTAAATTTTGAAATTTAATACCTTTTACGAACGAAAGTAAAGTGAAACTAAATACAAAATTTTTCATATTAATGATTTTGTAGCTAAAAGTACAAAAAAAAGTAAAAAAAGTAAACGACAACCGAATGGAACATGATAAGAATCAATATGGAGTACACACCAGAAGTTTTTATCATGAAATAATACATATGTTTTACTTATTGGATTTTAAGAATGTGTCTCTATATTCATTTTGAGTAGTTTACAACGCATTCATTAAGCTAGGCGGAACCACAAATACGTTGCTGAATATTGATATTCGAGAATTGAGTACTCTGTTCGACTCATAGATGACGTATTCGTGAGGGAAGATATCATCAATTTGTCATCAGGCTCGTTCTTTAAGGACAGTCGAGTCCAGCAACGCTTTTTTTGGACAGCCCAGCACCACTGATGATACCTATGACGGTTCGAAACAGGGTTGTATAGTGTTGCGTCACGAATGCGTTGTTTTTGGGCTCCCGCTCAAACTAGATAGCAAATAGATGACGAATATCGTTCGTCCGTCAATATAGAAGTTTTGCTTGCAACTGACCGCCTTGGGGAGCCTCCTTTATGTTTGATATTCGTGGATAGAGTCTTCTGTCAATCTCATACATGGCGTCCTCGTAAGGGGAGATGTCATCGCCTTCACTCACAGATATTTCCAACAATTCGTCGTGTCGTACAGACAGAACTTTGCCAAAGCTTTCAGAAAAAATCTAAGTTTGTTGTATGGCTCGAAAATACATCAAAATGTTCATTTAGTATTCAAAAAACACACATTATTGTGAGATTTCCACTTGAAAGTTAACAAAACCGCGACACGTGTTCATTTTAATTTATTTGAAGTATAAAATGTCAAACATAGAAAAATCATTTGAAATTCATTCATTCTTTAGCACCCAAACCTGAACCGGTAGACAGCTTTTTCAGCCTATTGGGCATCGTCAGTACCGGGCAGGCGGTCCTCGATTGAAGACAAAATGTGAAAAACCAAGAAAAGTACTTAATAGAAATAACTGCGTAAACGCAAGAGAGACATAAGTGGAACCACCTATTGGTGTGACACCCAAGTCAACTTGCCAAGTGTTTATGTCAGTTTTGGTGGTTTGACCAATCACCCGACAACTGCGGTACTTCATTCGTGAAAGCCATTTTTCGCCAAAAATTCAATGACACCCAATAACAAAATATCATTGAGTGTAACAAATTGAAAGTCAAATTTAGAAACGTCAAAGTTAAAGCCTATTATGATAAGAATTAATTTTTTTCAATATCTCCAATTTTTTGAAAAAGAATGATAGCTTATGATACATCATTGGAAAGGTAAATCTGGTTCTATTCAAAACAGAAAGAATCCAATATAGCGCCCATAAGAAAAAATAGAGTTGATGATGGTGGCCGGAAGACAAAACGTCGAATAGCAAATTTGAAAAAACCATTATGTAGCAGGCAAAAAGTGCCAATGTGGCAGTGCAATTTATTTTCAAATCCTTCGAAAAATAAAGCCAGAAAAAAATAAAAACCATTTTCCGAAATTTCTGTTTTTTTCCGGATATCTCCGGATATACTCGGAATTGGCATATTGTTAGTCAGGTAAATGCGTGCTTTTTCTCAATTTAACCATCTTCGTATCTCTCATAGTTTTCAAGGATTGAATTTGAAACACCCTATATTTATTTATAGAAATTATTTCTACTTTCAATAATTATGTTCAATAATTGCCACATTTTAAAATATTTGTATTCGTATTGTATTCGGAGCTATTCATCTAATCTATGTATCTACATCTATTGATCTTGAGAAAAAAATTTTGCCACTCCTGTAAATGATTATAAAATACTCTGTTGAAATGAATGTGTCTATCATTAATCTATCATCCTATTAAACAAGTAACGTTCTAGCATTTCATAAATTGGTCTTCGAAAAAGTGTACCCAAAAGTGCCTGATCATATAAAAAGACACAAATAACAGCTTTTGGCATGTATTTTTGTAGGTGAATCTGATATAGCATTCTCGGTCTGACTTGAAACCGTATTGTTTTTCGATTCTATATTTTTCATTGTTTAGTTTCAAATCTTTTACGCAAGTTTGAACCTCTATATCAGAAAACATACCAATTTCAATGCGACTAAGTTACTTTCACTATTACCGAAGCAATATTTATCTACCTATATATATTTCGCACGATTGTTCATCTCATCATACAAGATTGCCTATATGAGATTAATGAACCCTCAGTTTTTCTCATACTGCGTTGAATTCAATGCTGGCACCCGCTCAATTTTTGAATTGGTTCTTCGAACGTTATCTCTTGTTCATTTCTTCATAATGTTCTACATTTCTAACAATTTCATGAAAACTACATGTGACGCAAAGTAAAACAGTTGTCAATGAATTCTGCTGCTGAAGAAATGAAACTGATATGTAAGTGAACTCTCAAAAGCTCATGAAAAAAATTATCAGAACTATATGTTGTGTTAATTTTTATTTTAAAAAAGATATGTCTTACTATAACAGTTTTTTGTGAATGGTTTAGAAAAAATATGAATTGCTGTTCAGGTCGGTATTCAACAATCAACGAATTCTTAAATTCGGATAAAAGGGTTTCATTTTGAAACCTAAGTGTTTTTTTAAATACCAGGTGGTATAAAATTCTCGAAAAAAGTTGAAACTTGAGAATTTCTTAGTATAAAATGTGTTGTAAAAAGTTGCATATGGCTTGAAAATTGTATATTTTTAGGAGAGATCAANGCGTACACTTGCTCCTCACCTTGTTTGCGTCAACTTACCTGTGCAAATCCTCATATTCAAAAATGAAATATGCGAAAAATGTTTATAGATCCCGAATAAGTGATTCGCACCTGGACGACGTTTTGAGAGTAGTATGTAGTAATTATGTGCCAGATTTATCAGAAATTATAAATAGTTTGCGTCAATGTCAATCATCACATTAATTTTTCAATAAATGGTTTATTTTTACAGTTGCGTTCAATTGTATTTCACATACAACGTCTAACTCTAATAACGCAAAACCTGAAAGTAGTTTGTTCAGTTCAGTTTTATTATTGCGGCCGGCAAGGTCTAGCAGTAGCGACTATGTGGCCCATGGAGAAAAAAGGTTGAGTACCGCTGCTCTAGTGTGATATTTTCAGTATGAACACGCCCAAAGAAGCTATAGTATAGGGAAACACGTGTTGTGGTTTTGTGAACTATTCAGAGTAATGTAATAACTGCCATTGCGATGGTTACCGTGAAAAATTATTTCATTCATAGAGATTCGAGGTCGATCACCCGTTTCTTCGGTGTCGATATTTTTCCAGATGAAAAAGCGCTGAAATATTTTATGACTGTCGGACCTTCGAGCGTCGTTATGGTCATTACTACCTGACATTTTTTTACCTATGACAATGTGGATATGCTAATTTGAAAACTGATGAGTGAACATGATCGATTTGATCATTTAGTAGATTACATCCGCAATGCTTATGCTTATGAATTTCTAAATATTTCAAATAATTGAGTTTCCAACCCTTGCTTGACCACTTTATCTTTGACAATAAAAAGGTAATTAGATAACCTGGCTTGTGGTCTGAGTGCCACTTTGTTTTTTCCAAAAAAACCCGCAATTGTTAGTTTTTTTACCAAAGTATGTTAGAGATACAAATTTCTTGATTTCTGGTTGTTTGATTTTGGAGTATATTAATCTGTAAGTAAACTTGAGGCCATGCTTTCTGTTAATCAGAAAACAAAACCTCAAATTTATGTGTTATATGTGTTAGAGAAATTTGTTTTCAACAGTTACTCGTATCAAGAAAGGCAATAAAAAACTTTGATTTTATGTTTCAAACCATTTTGAACTCTACTGAATTGGTCTCCGCCTTCTCACTGTGGAAAATGAAATAATTGGGACTCTTGATAAAAATGAATTTTTATCACTTGGAGACATAAATTACTGTAAGAAAGGTCAAAAATATCTCTCTTCATGAAAATTCCATCTGTAAGATAAGAGAACTCAATCCTCGAAGATCGAAAATAAACTCCAAGGTGGTCAGCTGCAAAGACAAGCTGCGACGAGATTCACCCTCTGTCTCTCACTGCAGCTTTCACTGTACGGTAACAGTTGAAAACCAGATCCCAAATACGACGTATTATGATTCAACACCTGTTTCGATTCACCATAGGTTTCATCAATGGTGTTAGGCTGTACCACAAATGGTTGCTGCACTCAGCTGTCCTTGAAAAAAAAAGCATTAGTAAGAAAAGTCGCCGATATCTCCCCTCACGAAGACGCCATAGCGGGTCGAAAAAACGCTGTCTGGTGTTGAATCATAACCGCGTTGTGTTTGGGCTTTAGTTTCCAACTAGTTGTCTCACAGCTGCAGTGAATGACAGAAAACGTATCTCGTTGACGTTAGATGTTGAAAATTGGTTCTGTAGTTAATCGTCTTGAAGAGACTCGTTAATTTATGATATTCACGTAGTGAATTCTCTGTCGATCCCATAGATGGCGTCTTCGTGAAGGAAGATGTCAACATTTCTTACTCAGGCTTGTCTTTTAAGGACAGTTGAGTCCAGCAACGCATTTGTGGTTCAGCTTAACACCACTGATTAGCCTTGTGACGGGTCGATAAAGCACTGTCTCTTGTTGAATCGTAAATGCGATGTGTTTGGGCTCTGGTTTTCCACTAGACTGTATACAATATAGTTTTGAGTAATGTAGCCTAATATTGCTGAAAGGAGGCTGGAGAAATTCGCTTCAATTAACGACCCGCTACGAATACTCTGGCTTTTGTACTTGTTGCTTGGAAAAATAAGGAGTTTCTCAAGTTGAATTTGCATTCAAATTCTCCAATTATACATTGTGATCCATGGAAAATGGAAGAACCCCCAACCGAGTGGCTTTCTATTTTCAACACCGGATATTCCAATATTAGTGTCTACCGTGTTAATATTTTGGGCAGTATGAAAAGCTACTGCTTTCGTTCTGGAGACATTCAAAAATAATGGATTTTCACTTAACCAATTTTGTCAGTTATCAAGATCAGAATTTATATTTTGTTGTAATCCGGCAAATCTTTTCCTTTGAATAAGAAGAAAGAATTATCAGCGTACAAACAAGTGAGTGACTTTTGCAAAACAGATGGAAATTCATTGATATAGAGAATAAAAAGGATTGGCCCCAAAGCTGATCCTCGAGGAACACCTATGTCATTATTCAACACATCGGAAAACGAAGTTTCGTTATAATTCTCATTCGATTATTGTATCTTGACAGCTTAGATGCGATTTGAAAGATATGATACGAACCATTAATGCTGAATACTTCTAATATTTGTTTTATATAGTCTAGGAGATTTACGTGTTGTACGAAGTCAAAGGCACGGCTGATGCCACAAAAAATCCCTGTGGGATTTTTGCCTGATTCAACAGACTGTAGAAGATTCGAATGAAAAGAAATAATTGCCGTTGTAGTGGAATGATTCAATCGAAATCCATGTTGGTTCGGAGTTAGAATACCATTTAAATTCAGAATGAGACATCAAACTATGTTAATATTACCATGACTTATGTTATTTTTTAATTGTATAAATTTTATACAATGAAAAAGGAGCACAATATGGTTAAGGACAGCTTTATTTATTTTTATTGGTTTTTCATCCTACCTTCAACAGTTTACATCATTTAAAGAATTCAAACAATCCTGTGTACAGTTAAAAGAATCCGATTTAATTTTCGCAGTATCAATAAGGATTTTACTTCGAATCCTTCATGATATGGATCTCACAACGATTTCATGGATGTTAACATTTCATGTTTTTTTATTATTGCAGCTATATTACTGTGCTTTAGATGTCTCAATTCCCTCATATCATTATTGGTGAAACTGATCAAAATGAAATATTTTATTTCAGGACCAATGGAAATTGGTGCCTGCTTTTCTCAAAATAAAAGGTAGAAATTCCAACACTATGTATTCGAATAATTTTGAGAGTAAAATCATCTAAAAGAACAATTCGTTCAGGCCAGTCTCAACACCCTACACTGTAGGTTAATGGACTGACACCTATCGGAAAACAACTACTCCCTTGGCTAATACCACGAAGGGCGTTGGTTTATATCCGACAGGTGTCAGTGCAGGATTCTTCAATGAAGTTATTTCTGCATATGCTTTTGGCGATACTACTGCCGCAATAGATTTTCAATTATTGGAACACTTGCAGACCAGTTTCGGGCTGTTTGGCCACTCGTCAGTGCAAGGAAGTGTGTATCATCAACATAATGTCGATGATTTCCGATAATTGAAAATCAAATTCCTTCAGAGTATCATTCCTCGAACTAAGCTGAAGCATACAACAAACAACAGGTTTTTCGTCGCCCCATCTGCCTGTGAACGAGGTAGCCAACTGCATATGCTGGCCTGAAGGAATTGTTCTTTTAGATGATTTGATAGTCAATCTTCAAGTATGCCCACTGACTATATATGAAAACTTTTGAGACTCCTGCGGAAACAGCAATAGGGCGATAATTTTCCAAATTATGAGAGATTCCTTTTTTTAGGATTGGTTAAATTATAGAATGTTTCAGTCGCAAAGGAAACTGTCCTTGCTGATGGGATATATTTATAATGTGACTTAGGGGCGCTATGATGTAGGGTGCAATCCTTTTAATCACATGCCCAGAGATACCATCTGGTCTACAGGAATGTTTGTGTTTGTTTTGTCCCTGATAACTTTCAGTATATCATCATCCTATTCTCCATATTCGGTATCAAATTAGTCTTCAAGGGGTTATTTGTTGTTTTGTTTATTTTGTCAACAAATTGTCGTAAATCGTCGAAGAAATACGGAAAGAATTCGTAAAGAAACAGAAAGTAAGTATTCGTCCACTATTGGATCAAAATCATTATTTTAGAAACGTACAAACACATTCATATACCATTCACTTCGTACGTGAGGGGCAAGAAAATGGTATTATCAAACATCTGCTACGACTTATTTGACTACGTTGATGACAATGCACTGAGAATAAAAGATTCATAATAGATATTCTCCAATTGAGAGATTCATATTCAATTTCTGGTCGTCATGAACTTATCTGGGGAGCCTAAATAGGTTCCCAAAAATTTCTCTGAGCTCGACATTTAACCGCCATTCATAAAACTTCGAGGAGGTTTATCACAAAGTTATTGAATTGTTTTGTTTAACATTGTGTTTGCTTTTTTGATTATAAATCGAGTATCGAACAAATTTACACCTCCACCTATACTTAACAGTGTTACACATAAAGTTCGCGACATACAGAAGTTTTTTTATTAATAGATATACCTAATCAAAATATGACTTCGCAGAGAGTTTGTGCTTGAAAAATGAGTAAAAAACAGCCTCTGTTCTTTTGTCGTGTGCTACTCTAAATCTGTCAAATTGAATTTTTTTTCGAAAACCCTCAAAAATTCAGTTTTTCTGGAAATTTTGAAAAATGACAAGAAAAAAGTTGCTCTGTTTCTAATTTTATACCCTTGCTCGGAATTTAGACTCTACTATCTCTTCGAAGTTTTTCAATTTTTTTTTATTTTTCGAATCTTTCGCTCTATCGATTCGAATGAAAAAGAAATGTCATATCTTGCCCAGAAAATACCCGCACCTGTTACCAGAAAAAGAAATGAATATACCTTCAGAAATTCGTCTTTGTTTTTGCAAAGTTCTTCTAGTTTTTTCATTTCATTGTTAAACTGATTCGGATTTTCAATGTAAGGACGTTAATATGTCAGTAATCGAATAGCTGCAGATGAGTTCGAAATATTTTGATGCAGTTTACACCCAACAGATTTTGTGACGTTTTTAATGAATAAGGGATGTATGTTAGCACAACACTCCCGAATGGTACTCTCAAAATGTTCTTTGTTTGCAAACGGTGTGTGCTTATAGACTTTTTGTTTCAAATTATTCAATAGAAAAATGTCCATCGGACTCTGGTCCGCTGATCTTGGTGCCCAATAATCTTTCCAATCACTTTGCCCCTAAACATCTGACTGAGACACTGTTTCACTTCTACCGTTTGTTGGATTGTTGCCCCGTCACAAGCTGATACCATAAATTTCGGCTAAAACTTAAAGGCAGATTATCCAAAACTTCAGACAACTGATTCAGAGTGGAATTTCTGTACATGTCTACGTTCAAATTTTTTCTTAACAAATATGGTCCAATTATTTGGATATGTAATAACCCCCACCAAACCAAAATAATAATCCTACTCGAATATCGAAATCTCTTTCGTCAAGAGTGTTTCTGAACTTTGGCTCATTAGAATGGAATTTATTTTTGTGCAAAATTCTTCTCTCAGAAGCCTACTCAGGCTTCTGAAACAAGTCTTGTAATGTTTAAAATTATGGAGTTTTATGTCACGTGTAGTTGAAATAGCTAGAACGAAAGTCTTTTGAATAGTTATGGAATTGTAGGTCAATATTTAGTTTTACTAAAAAGTATGATATTTCGAGTTAGTTTGTAACTGAATTAGTGGTCATAAAAATATTCGAACTGAATAAGAATCTATTAAAAAAGCGTGACGGGTGTAATAAGAATGAAGAGAAATACATTTATTCGATTACTGACATATTAATGTCCATACATTGAAAATTCTAATGAGTTTAACAATGAAATGAAAAAACTATATGAACTTTGCAACAATAAAGACGAATTCCAGAAGGTGTATATATTTCTTTTTCCAGTAACAGGCCAATGCGGGTATTTTCTGGGCAAGATATGACATTAAAGTCGTGTTTCATTCGAATCAGTTTTCAAGCTGACTTTTCAATTGATTTTTAAAGACCTGAAGTGACACATTAAACAGATCTAAGTTATTATATAATTGATTTTCAAGCTTCAGAATACGAGAAATCGGACAGTTCAAAGAATAATTGGTATGGAAAACATTTATATGAAAAATATCAGGATTTCTCGTATCATGGCGAAACATGTGTTGAGTTTTTTCAAACTGTTTAGTAAAAATCTCACAATAAAGTGTTTTTTGAATATGTTAGTTATGGATGTTCATCAAGTATAGAACAATTCCATCACAAGTCTAGTTAGAAGTAAAAGGTGATTGGACTAAATATATACCCATCATTTATTGAAGAATCAAATACCTTCATCAATATGTGGAATGTTGAACCCAAAAGATCGAATTGTTCTTCACAAAACCGTAACTTTGCGGTGACTCTGAGTATCGACCAGAATTTAACATCATTCAATTTAAAAATACTGCAGAAAGAATACTGCAGAAAGAATACTGATTGTAATTGAGCACAGTACAAAATGTTTTTTATGTTTCCTATACAAAAATGGCCACACATTTTCATAGCCAGTCATTTTATAAACTTGGAAAACAACCCTTCAGTAAGAAGTAACAAATACATATCGAATTCATTGATTGAATAAAAAATACTGGAGGAGCTTTCAATCTGAATGGGTATAGTTGGGCCGATTTCAAGCAGACAATACGAACCAGTAAAGAGACGGTCGAAGTCACTCCAAAGGATACCTGCCGATGGAAAGAATTCAATTCGGATATAATTCAACGCCCTTCGTGGTATTAGCCACGAGAATAGTTGTTTTCTGATAGGTGTCTGTCCATCAACCTACAGTGTAGGTGAGTTGAGACTGACCTGAATGAATTATTCTTTTAGATAATTTGATTTAGGGCCAGTCGTCAAGTATATCCCTTTGCTATATATGAAGTTTCTTCTTTTACGAGGAATTGGACGATTCGAATATGCGTTTGGTTGCCTCGTTCACGGGCAGATGATGCCATGACGAATATGTTGTTTGTCGTTCCCTTTAGCCTAGTTCGAGGACTGATACCCTGAATGGGATACAACTTTCAATTATGGGAAACCATCGACTTCATGTTGATGATGGACAATATCTTGCACTGACGAGTGGCTAAATAGCCCGAAACCGGTCTGCAAGTATGTTCCAATATTTGAAAATCGATTTCAGCAGTTGTATTGCCAACAGCATAGGCAGAAATTACTCCAGTTGCTATCCAAGACTATATAGGGAGGCGATAATTATCCAGAAATACATAAATAATTCTGTCTGGAAAGAGAAGGAAATCGACACTAATAAAATTTCACTACCTGCACTCCGCTGATCTTGTTTTAAAAAAATCTGTTCAAAATCTGTTTTTCCGTTAATCCGCTGTCGCCCCCATACGAACAACTCTCAGAAGTTGAGAAACTTGTGCGAGGTGAGGACTAACGAGGTCTTAGCTTTCAACGTGTGATTCCTAACACGGTTGCAGAATCATCCCAGCTTCAACCAGATAAATTCTCTCGAGAAAAATATCTGGTCGAGGCGGGAATCGCCTTTTGATTCAATTAATGAAAATTGAAGCTAATCCCACCATCGATGGAATGAATCCTGAGGCCCAAACAAATTATGTATCGAGTGCTCTGAGAACAGTACACTGTCCGGTACCTCATCGCCTTTGATAATGTCTACCGCAGTCGAAGGCGAAACGACACAATTATTTATTTACTTCGCAAATATAAAATATGATCGAAAGTGTTACGAACATATTGTATTGTTATACTGTTATCTAATTTGTTCAATATTTAGAAAAATATACCCACACATATGACTCGATTAATAAATCGTTAATCAAAGTAGAGAATTTAAATCATTTTCATTTTCTTCATACTTAAAGAAAGTGGACACGGTATGTATTATTTGTACATATTCTAATATTTCTAAAGGAAGCTGGATCTTCGAAATTTCATTAAAATTATTGAGATAAATGTAAAAGCACAACTTCGTCATGGAATATCAAAAGCCAGTCGGTCAGTCTCAAAAGATATTCACCGCTAAGTTTTATAATATAAGAGTGGTTCAGATTTGGTTTCTCATTTCAAATGTAATATGTCAGTTTCACTGGAATTTGTTATTGGCAGTTTTAAACATTATCATGCTACATAAGATATTTTGAAAATAAAGACCTTAGTTAACCTATTGGTTAAGAGGCTTGTCATTCGTGAACAACAACTGATTAACAGAAAAACTCTTTTACCACACTTTGCCCTTTAAAAAAATGTTTTACTGCTTTTTTCAAGTTTGTGGTTTATGTTCCTTATTATTGTATGCATGGCCTACACTTTCAAAACTCTTTTTTATACGAATACAGTTCGAGACAGGACCACGAAGTAGGCGCATCTATTTCCACAATTCGAATGGTTTGCAAACAAAGTTTGAGTAGAGCCTAGATGATGACAGTCAAATCAACTCAGTGGGATTGAAAACTCTAAAATAGGGGGGAAGTCTCAGTATAGTGTGTCCATACTTTTTAGCAATACTCTCAAGGGCATATACTGTTTCAAATGTTTTTGCCTGTAAAACTTCAGGTAGTTGATTTTTGGTATAGTTATCTTCGAAATACAAATTATTATCCATTAAAATACTTTGTATTTCATCTTTCCTCGAATTTTTATTCGGTACTTCGAAGAGCTATTGCGAATGATAGGGAGCATTGTCAAGAACTATTACACTATTCGCATCCAAATTTGGGATCAATGTGTTTTCAAACCATTCCTCAAAAATATTAGCTTCCATGTCAACATTGCAGTCCTCAAGTATTTGTTACGCAATTCCACTATTCTGCTTTCCATAACTGTTTGACGTTTGTTCATTATTTTGAATCTAAATTCTAGTTTCTGTATCCAATTCTGAAGAGTTTTCATCACAGCAGCTCACGTTATGGCCGGAAGTATACAATTTCTTTCTAATGCTTGCTTTTGTAACAACCGTATATTATTTTTTTCAATGATTTTATTAGATGAACATCTAAATATTTTGGTAATCCCGTATCACATCGCGTCTTGCGTTCATATGGTTTATTTTTGACTATCTTTCGTACAGTTGAGAAAGGAATTTTGGTCAAATCTGATGTTGCTTGTAATAGTTTGTTTTCCTCGAAACCAAACTTGAGATGTAGATTCTTATATACATTGAAACATACTCTCTGTGTCTCAATATTCAACTGCATCCGAATATAATTCACTGTTTGGAAAAAACCGTTAACCAGCTGTCGTACCCCTACGAACGACAACACTCAGAAGTCGATAAATTAACTTATGCTTTTCCTTGACAATATTTTTCCAAACTCCACCAATCCTAACTCACCAAATGAAAGCATATAGCTCCAACATGACGGTGCATCCCTGCACTATGTGCCT
The DNA here is from genome assembly GCF_000500325.1 of Leptinotarsa decemlineata. Classification (NCBI taxonomy): domain Eukaryota; kingdom Metazoa; phylum Arthropoda; class Insecta; order Coleoptera; family Chrysomelidae; genus Leptinotarsa; species Leptinotarsa decemlineata. The sequence continues at coordinate 1,479 of NW_019292192.1, read as the reverse complement.
AATGATGTTCGTCAGTTTCTAAATAACTGTTTTCTTAGGAGGTGGTTTGGTAGATGCGGAACGATAGAATGGCTTTCAAGATCTTCAAATCTTATCTGTTCGAAAATATGTTTTCCGTTAACCAGCTGTTGAAACTTGTGTGAGCTAAGGATTAACGATATCTTACCTTTGAACGTATGATTCCTAACACGGGTTGGACGAGAGCAAGTGAAAATAGATCATTCAGGCTAGGGCTTGAACCAACGACCAACACGGCAGTCAATTCGAGAGAGCGAACAAAGCATCCACGTCGAACCGCCTGGCTACCGACCGCATTGTTCACGATCGCTATTGGAATCACTACACAGTAGTGATTCCAATCCGCGTTGTTATCTCACTCGTTATTACTATTAGTACTTGTTCAAGGACGCCACATTTTAAACAGATAACAAAAATTTCAAGTAATTATAACTGCACCAATATCGAATTTCAACACTCAAATCGCGGTCACTTTCTGAAATGAACTTCGACGACACAACGACGATACTCATCCCAACATTCTATTCGTCGCCGTAACATGACTTCAAATTTAATTCTATGACTCTTCAGCCAATCATAAAACTCGGTTAGTAAAACTTATCCAATACGAACCGCCAATTCTTCAGTCCACATGGACTAGTTGGCAGCGGCATTATTTCTCTATATTGATTTTTTTTGGTCTTTGAGATGCCGATAGTTTTAACTATTTACAATACAGATTACTTAGACTATATATGCTAATGCTCCTAGAAGCATTCTAAATTATCCTAAATTATGAGAGTGGAAGCTAGCGGAAGCTACTAAATATATCCGACGCTGGGGCGCCAATTTCAAAAAGTTATATGGAATTTTCTACAGCTGTGGTATGTCACACCCCACGTGTAGGACGCAGGGTCAAAAAGTGGAAATAAATTAAGCGGTAGTTGCTAAGTGTTGTAAATAAATTAGTTTGTCATCAGTGAAATATTGTAAATGAATTTGTTTAAGACAGTTAATTCTTCAATTTGCCATAATATCTTCAAACTGGAAGAGAAGCAATATTCTTACTCATTCGTATTACATTTAAAAAAATCATTTTCACGAAATCTGTATTGATGAAAGAAAGAAAACGAATTCAACAACATTGATCTACTTGAGAAAGTGTGAGATTCAGATGAACGCAAATCATCAGGTTTGAATTCTACGAGGGGTATTGGAAAGTATAAATCTGACATGTTCAATAACTTTTTCCAGGAATCTGTATCGGTGACAAGATAACAGTTCGCATTACGTTGATCTACCCAAGATTCAATAAGAGTTGTGTGATTTTCATGAGCGCACATCATCTGGTTCCAATTCAACAAGGAATCTCAAAAAATGAGTCTGATTATTTCAACATTTTTTTTTTTGAAATCTCTTTGAGTGACAAGAAAACTGTTATCACTACGTCAATCTACTCAAGATTCCACCTGTATGGGTGAT
>NW_019292191.1:67882-84284 GCF_000500325.1 Leptinotarsa decemlineata | reverse complement strand
GTTCTGATTATTGGAGTCCTTGGTGGAATGATGTCTTCTCTACTCTCGAATCTCAAAATCATACCGGCTTGCCGCACTAAGGCAGAAATCTTAGCCGCACAGATGCAGAAGGCTGTCATTCTTGGCTCACTGCGTTTGCTCAGGGCACATGATTCTCGGACCCAATGATCACTTACCCCACGGTGTGGGGAGTGGTCATTGGTTGATAATGCTGGTGCGCCCTCCCGAATGTATCGGGGCTTCGGGGGATAGGGCCTGACCAGCGCACACTACTGTGAAAATAATAATAATAATAAATGTATTCAGTTCTATTGAAATATACATTTATTAACAGTTTAATTAATTGAATGATGGTAATTGAAATTACCATTTCCCACTTAGTGTCTATAATGCTTTCTACTGCTGCCTTTTGCGGAATGAAAATTTTTATTGAATGAATATGAGCTGAGTTATCCGAAGAAAACACTCTTAAAATCGAGTAGATGAAACAGGGAGTAATATGTAGTTTGGGCTACTTGTTAGCCAAGTACATATCTAATTTTTTATAAATGCAAAAACTCTTTGATAATTCTCCACATAGAGCATTTATATGTTCTGGCCAGCTTACGTCTACTTTCATTAAAAAACAGATGATTGCTTTCAAACCAAACTTTAGCTTGATTCAGACCTCTTTCACACATGGCTTCGGGATATTCCTGTTCATGAATTCTTACACCAATTATTGTATCATCAGCAAATAGAACAGAGATGGNGGTATTTTGATGACAATTCTTAATAATTTCATTAAGGCTATTAATATAAAACGAGTTTAGGTTGTTCACAGATATTTCTGGATGTCTTTTGCCACACAATCTTGGTATAACTAGGACAATCTAAATCTAAGACACTTTTTTCTATTGATCATTTTTGAGGATTTTTTTTTACCAATTTTCATGGTGCTTTGTTTGTCATTTTGTCCAATAAGCAACTTTCCTGTGCTTACTTTTACAAAAAAAAAATGTTTCTCATTGTCCAAATGAGGTATTTTGGCATTGACTAAATAATATGGACTGGCTATTGAAGAGACTATTGAGCTATTGAATCCAACAACAAAATATGTAGAGATCCACTTTTTGGTATCTACCTCACTCAAATTTCAGATATCAAGATGTTTCGTGTGTTGCATATTTTCATTGTGTACTTAAATAATTATAATATCAATCAAGGCAAATAAGATTCGGGAGGTTATATAATATTCTTAATTTCATTATGAATGGATATTAATGATGACCAAGTATACAGCCCAAAACACTTACAATGTATTCTTGAGCAATTTAAAGTGCTGTTACATAGTTGTCGACAGTTTGTGTGGAATGTATGTGAAAGTGATGGTCAGTACATATTATTATGTCAATGGTTTTTGATGACCTCTCTGAGAGCCATTTTGACTTTTCCCATGTCAAGTTTATGTTTAACAAAAAAAATATTTATATACTCACTTATTATATTGGGGTAGAGCACATGCTAGAATTATAAATGTCATTCCAATGGATCCAGCAAATGCCAAGGAAACCAGACTGAAAACATGACGGAATGAAATAATGGAAGAACATATACATATTGTAATACTTACGCTGTTGCAGAAAAAGTAGACATTCGTGAAATAGCAGCATGAAAAATAAAAACAAGTATAACTGAGGTGATCAGAACCTTTTGAAATGAGAAAATTTTTAATATTATGTGGGGAGGGTTTTATATGGACCATTGCCAAAACAGTTATAATCTTGATGAAAGATAAATCACAAACATTGAACAATTTTCTACAGAATATGATTTTCCATGAAATGGGAATTTAGGAAATGGGCATGTTATGAAAATGAAAATTTCAAAATCAATTCGCGATTCATTACTTTTTCATATAATTTCATTTAAAAATGTTTCAGATATAACGAGAAACATTTTACATGACTTTCAAATGCTGGAAATATAAAATCCAACTATTTTGACAATGGCTCATATATAACATTGTGATAGTTCTTTGTTTCAAATAGAAATTATTTCTAAATTAGGCTTTTATGCTTAAACCTGATATAGAGTTTGTGAACATAATATGAATCATAAATTATATTTATGGGTGATTCTCATTGATTTTTCTCAATTATAATTACAGTCAAATCTCACCTTTTATCCCTGCCATTGTATACTTCAATATATAATGTTCTCATCAAATCGTTCGATATTTATTGGATCAAAAATTCAACATTCTTTCAAATTTAAGAAATAATTTTAGAAAAATAGATATGAAAAATAAATAATTTTATTTTTTACTCTAATGTCAAATTATACTCCCAGTAAATCCACTGTTGCAAACAGTGTTGCCAGAGACAAAGACCAAAAACAGTTTGCTACCTCAAAGAAATAGTACCATCTGTTTAAAGCGCAGCCTTACTTGTCAGAATTTCAAAAATAAAATTGCGAATAAAAAGGCTGGCACAAATAGGTAATATATTTGAAACGGATAGAAATTGATGCCCGAGATAATTTATTTTAATTTTTTCAATCAAATTATTATCAGTTCTGCAAAAAATTGAAAGTTTCTGCAAAAAGTAAAAGAAGGTTTAGTGTTTGTATCAATTATAGAAATTGTAGAATTCAGAGAGTCTACTACAATCTTATCAGATAGATGAGGATATATGATTCTAACCAGATCGTAACAAATATTTCAGCTATTTTCGAGACATGAGTTCGAATATAAGTAACTTCTAGGAAAGATGATATCGTTCATCGATGATAGTAAGCACTAAATTCTCAGAAATATTATTGCATTGAAACAAGCAGAGTCGAATACTCTTCAAAATTGAATGTTCACTTCTTGTGAACTTTTGAAAATCGAATATCTATTCGAGAACTTCATATACAAGAACATACCTAACACGATATGCTTCTCGAGTCTAATTGAATACACAGAACTGAAATATGTCTCAGTTTCGTGATCAAAAACTGACTGGAATGAATTCGAATGTTATTATTTCTGGTATTATGGCTATCTCGAGTTACATCTAATTTATCTACAAGCATTTTGTGAATCTAATGTATCTACAAGCATTTTTTTAAAACTATATTGATAAATCTTATCCTCTCAAACGTGTCTGAAAACTGTGTGTTTCTTGAGACTAATAAAAATTATTATTATTATTGTTTTCTAATTTACACGTATACGTAGCTACACCAGTTTATGAATATATTATTTCTGTTTATCCAAATATCAAATAAAATAGACAATTCGATTCCGTCTCTGTTGAATGGATCGCTAACAACTGATCACTTGAGTATCAAGAACTCGCACATTCGTCTGAAGTTTCGATGGATTTCGATTCTGACTCGAGAATTTTCGAAGAAGAATTGAATACATACAATTCTCAATATTCAAATGGTCCCATCACTAAAAACTTTCGCATGAGTTCAAGAATCACACGTTGAGAGGTAAGACCTCGTTAATCTTTAGCTCGCACAAGTTTCGACTTCTGAGGGTCGTCGTTCGTAGGGGTGCAACAGCTGGTTAACGGAAAAACAGATTTTTTTAAACAGATCTATTTTTGACCCTTCGTAAAATCAATATATGTTTAATCTGTAATAATTTTCAGATTTTACATCGTGTTTAGCTAAAAGTTACTGAGGTTTGGATGTAAATATGAAAGCGCACGTTTATAATGCGAAGGGTCGAAATTAGATCTACAGTTGGCAACACCGAGTCAGAGCAACGAACAACCCAATTTTATGCATATCACCTTCACCTTACTTTGCTGTATGCTGTATTCTGTCTCTCGTCAAGTTGTATAAATTGGCAAAAAGCTACGTCATTCCATTGTCAGTCTAACGATCGTCATCATTATTAGTTCTTGGTGTGAAAAACTTGTGAATATCCAGTTATTAAGATTTCTTTGGAATCTCTGTGATCAACTTTAGCATAAGTTATTATTAATATTTCCGTATAATAATATCCAACAATGGCTGAAGGAAAAAGGTAATAACAAATTTCTGTTAACACGGCACGGCCGGTTGCTTCGATATAGTGAAATTTTTGTCATCATGGTGGAACACTAGAATATTCTCAAGTAATCATTTAATATTTTCATGTTTATTCCGTTCTAAGTATTCTAAACTTCGTTCAGAGATCATTCATTTATACAACTCCATTTTGTTTTTCAGTCAAGTGTTGCTTAATCGAAATGTATTTATAAGTTTCCCATAATTTATGTGTCTTTTCTTGAATATAGTCCCGACGATCTGGCCACTGCAATTCTTCGTAAAAAGGACCGTCCAAACAGGCTCTTGGTCGAAGAAGCTGCCAACGATGACAATTCCGTTGTTGCATTATCACAAGCTAAAATGGACGAGTTACAGCTATTCAGGGGGGACACAGTATTACTCAAAGGCAAACGAAGGAAAGAAACAGTCTGTATAGTCCTTTCCGATGAGTCCTGTAGTGACGAAAAAATCCGCATGAACAGAAATGTTAGGAACAACCTTCGTGTCCGTCTCTCAGATGTTGTCTCCATCCAGCCTTGCCCAGATGTAAAATATGGTAAAAGGATCCATGTTCTGCCCATAGATGACACAGTTGAAGGCCTCACAGGGTAAGATACAATTTTTATGTGCACTATATAATAATTGTCCATTCAGGATGTGTTTCTTGTTACCATTTGTTTAGAAATAATCATTGTGTTCTGGTATTGAAGTTGTGTTACTCAAAATCAAAAGAACTTTTTTCTTGTGAATAATAATAAAATTGAGAGTTTGGTACAGAAATAATTTATGAGTGTGCAACCATTCTAACGAGTTCAACTTATTACTTATTGAAGTGAGTTTCAGACAAGATAAAATAATTCTCATTGGATGATGTTGCAACTTTTGGGGTCTGTAACTCTCATTTAGTTTTATCAATTGGTTTTCTGTATTTCTAATTTCTCTTGGGAGAGATTGATAAGCTTTTATGGCTTTGTAATGCGGTCCTTTTTCAAAAAATGATGAATTATGTCTTGGTATGCTTACTTCATTCTTGTGTCTGGTATTTATAGTCATTTGGTTTGAGTAAAGATCACAGTTTCTCATGAAGATACTATAATGTTTTTCGACAAACATGACCAATTGCAGAAAATAGATGAAGGAACTGTTAATATGTCTAGCATCTTGGTCTACATGTTGATCTATGAGGTAGTTTTAACACACAGCGAATTATCCTTTTTTGAGTTTTGAAGATTTTATATGACTGTGTAGATGATCCCCAGAAAATATATCCGTATTGAATAATAGTATCTAATGATACTTGATCTCTTAGTGCACGGATTATACCTACTGTAGTACCCAGTCTAGAGTTCAGTTTATTTAGATGGATGTCCCATGTAAGATTATTTTCCACTGTGACCCCTAAGAATTTAATATCACTTATTTCAGGAATAGATTTGTTAAGCAATTTGGCATATATCGATTTTAGCCTATTTTGGGATTTGCTGAATGTTATAAGCCCTGTTTTTCCTGTATTATTTATAATAAATTGAAATAGTTACAAAAGAACAATATATAAAAGAAGTGCATGTATTGATTAAAAGATTATAAACTATTAGAAACAATTTTTAAACAGCTGATTGTACTGTCAATGAGAAAATGTATTTAAGATTGTTTTACAACTGCTAATAATAATTATTCAACTAAACTACTTATAGGTAGATAGAAACCAAGTTCAATTGACTACTTCGTTAAAATAATAATTAATGAAGTTGAATAAGGTAAATGTCCATTCATGAAGAAGGCGAGTGTGGGTTATTGTGAATTTTCATGTGAAGTACCTTTTTGTAGTGGATAGTACCTGTGATTCACTGGTACTTCCCCCAATAAAACAATGGAATATAGAGAGCAAAAGCAATAACAAATTTGTTGAATGCTATCAACAGAGATAACTTTCAGTTATAAAGATATTGTTATTCTGTTGGTTCATGAAGTTGAAAATTACAATTTTGCATGATTATTTTTCCAATGGAATGTTTACAGATTAGTAATTTATATGCATATTTTTTTATTGATATCAACTTTAATTATGTACTTGACAAAAAGTTTTCACACAACATTCTCCCAAAAGAGGTCATTGTAAGACATTTGAGAAAAATAGTTGTAATTCAGGGACTGAATCTGGAAATCATTTGAAATTATTTCTGTGACTGTTTTGTGATTCGAAGCATTATTTTATTATTATTTTAAAAATTCCAGAAACCTCTTCGAAGTCTACTTGAAACCCTACTTTTTGGAAGCGTATAGACCCATCCACAAAGACGATGTCTTTGTCGTTCGTGGTGGTATGAGAGCAGTAGAATTCAAAGTAGTTGAAACGGATCCTGCCCCCTACTGCATAGTAGCTCCCGACACTGTCATCCACTGCGATGGAGATCCAATCAAACGAGAAGAAGAAGAGGAGGCTCTCAATGCCGTCGGCTACGATGACATCGGAGGATGCAGGAAGCAGCTAGCGCAGATCAAGGAGATGGTGGAGCTCCCGCTGAGACACCCGAGCCTGTTCAAGGCTATCGGCGTGAAGCCCCCTAGGGGTATACTGCTGTATGGTCCCCCTGGTACGGGTAAGACCCTGATTGCTCGCGCCGTGGCTAATGAGACTGGGGCGTTCTTCTTCTTGATAAACGGGCCGGAGATCATGAGCAAACTCGCTGGCGAGTCTGAGAGTAACTTGCGCAAAGCTTTTGAAGAAGCTGACAAAAACTCTCCGGCGATCATCTTCATCGATGAGCTGGACGCCATCGCCCCGAAGCGTGAGAAGACTCACGGGGAGGTCGAGCGCCGTATAGTGTCGCAGCTGCTCACTCTTATGGATGGCATGAAGAAGAGCTCACATGTCATTGTCATGGCTGCCACAAACAGACCAAATTCCATCGATCCGGCCCTGAGACGTTTCGGCAGGTTCGACAGGGAGATTGATATCGGTATTCCGGATGCAACAGGCAGATTGGAAGTTTTACGTATCCACACAAAGAATATGAAACTGGCCGACGACGTGGATTTGGAGCAAATTGCCGCCGAGACACACGGTCATGTGGGTGAGTAGAATTTATTGGTTTTTTCAAGAGGTTATCCCATTTATTGGAAGTCGAACAATATAGACAACAATAGACAGAACGACAGCCTTCATTTGGTCATATAATAATAATACTAATTTATTGCACATATTACATAAAACAAAGCTGAAAATACTACATCTGTTACGTCATATGCTGCTGTCTTCTGCAGTTCCATACAACCTCAAAATTCCCAACAGTCTCAATAAGCATATAAATTTACCCACAAACATTTTTATCATCAGGTGCTGATTTGGCTTCGCTGTGCTCTGAATCTGCTCTCCAGCAAATCCGAGAAAAAATGGACCTCATCGACTTGGAAGATCTCAAAAATTACGAGTAACTCAATAAAACTTTGGTCTAAATTACACTAACACTCAATCCTAATATAACTCCATTCACATCCTTAATCGTGAATAAATCTTTCCAATTGTTCATTGAAGATTTGAGTTGGATTTTCAGTTAGGTTGCACCTGCAAATTTTGAAAAAAAAAGAAACTAATTACGTATTTCAACATGTTGATTATGGACCAGAAAGAATGAAAAACTTTTTTTCAATGATACAAACATGCAGAAAGATCGTTCTTCATTTATATTACACAATTGTCATACTATATATTCAAGACAACAAAGTGTTTCAATCGACACTTCGAAATGTCGTTTATGGTTAATCAACAGTTCAAACACTATCAAAAAAACTTTTCTCACACCAGAGCAAAAGTAATGCCACTCTACGCACGTTTCCCTATAAAATTTATTGTTATAAAGAGATGACTAAAAATAAATTTTTATTAAACAGCAAAGGTCCCATTCTAAACACTCAGTTGTTTACTCGTATGTGACAGTACAGGTATAACAATTTAACACAATAAGTTATACCAGGAATTAATTTAATGACACTCATTAGGTAAGGGATGATTTTTCGATGTATATAAATTAACGTAACCTTGAAAATTTTGTTTTAGTTATCTTCTGGTGATGCCAATTTGGTTGTCAAAACGCACGTAGAGGGACAATCTTTTTTATTCTGGGGTGGAAAAAGTGTTTTTGATGATTTCCTCAAACTATCAACCTTAGTTAATCAAAACTTTGAAATGGGGCTGAAAAAACCCTGTGGCCCTTCGGTGTCATTGTCAATACTCACATTGTAACTTTTATTTTCTTCTTCAGGCTAGATCTGCAGCTCCTTGTGTATTGTTCTTTGATGAATTGGATTCCATTGCAAAATCGAGAGGTGGCAACGTAGGCGATGCAGGTGGTGCAGCAGACAGAGTTATCAATCAAATTTTGACAGAAATGGACGGAATGGGTGCCAAAAAGAACGTATTCATCATTGGTGCAACGAACAGACCTGGTGAGTTTTTGCTTTTTTTCTTCCATTGTAGCTATTTAAAATTGCAGTATATTTATTTTACAACTCTAAAGAAATCAAGTTTTACCCTCTCAGTTTAACTCTCTATGGGATTATTACTCACTTATTTCGGAGTAATTGCTCTCCATCACTACAGTGTAGGTCATATCAAGACTTTGAACCTGTCTTCAAATTTGATATTGATATATTTTCTCTTCTAGATATCATCGATCCTGCCATCTTGAGACCCGGTAGATTAGATCAGTTGATTTACATCCCATTACCAGACGAGAAGTCTAGAGAGGCCATTTTCAAATCGAACCTGAGGAAATCTCCTATCGCCAAGGATGTAGATTTAGGATACATAGCCAAAGTGACACACGGTTTCTCTGGTGCTGATCTGACCGAAATATGCCAGCGCGCTTGCAAGTTGGCCATCAGGCAGAGCATTGAGAGCGAAATCAGGAGGGAAAGGGAGAGGGCGATGAATCCCAATATTGCCATGGACGTGAGTGTTTTTTTGTTTATAGATTTAGCCAATAGGTGTAACAAATATGTTTGAATGGGTTTTTTTGTTAACCAGCTGATGTGTCCTAACAAATTTATAACTCGGTACTAGATACTTGTGTGAACTGAGGATTAAGGAGGTTTTACCTTTGAACATGCGATTCGTAACACATGCTTTCTTGAAACAATATTTGTTTACTTTTATCAACATCAGTAATAATTATTCAGTCGTTTATAAAAGTGGAAGCCGTTTTTAAGATTGTCATGATGATATAAATTGAATAATGATGCACTATTTTGAGGCTTTTCTATGACACTCCTCATAATACCCGAAATCACATTAGCAATATGGAACTGCCTATTCCCACAAGCTAATTAGTTAGGGACTCAATTAATATCAATGGCATCAAACTGTTCAATCACCTGCCTGTTATTATAAAAGAAATACATTTTTACAATAAATTCAGAAAAGAGGCCAAAGTGTTTCTGGTTGATAATAATAATAATAATAATCATATTTATTAATCCAATAAAATCACATGCGGACATATAAGTCACATTAGTAGTTAAAAAGAGTACATTCTAAAATAAAATTTAAAATAATATTAGTTATATAGAGATAACGTGGTAGTACCTGGTGTATAAAGTGGGTGTATTGTTATAAGTAAATTATATAACATTAAAACTAGACTAAACTTTCATTACAAAATTCATTCAATCTGTAGAAGGGAGTCCGAATGAGTATTTATTTGAGTTTTAACTTAAAGTTGTAGGTGGTAAGTGATTTCAGAGTGGGGGTAGAGGTTGTACACTTTAATTCCCATAACTGTGGGACTCTGGCTGGTAATTTGTAGGGTGTGGTTTGGAAATATTTCTTGTATTTTCCTTGTGGAATATGGGTGTGTATTATTCGGACAGTTGGTTCGGTGCTTTCTATCATGTGCAAAGCATGCTATTTCCAGTATATACAGGTTGACCACTGTTAAAATGCCTAGGCGTGTAAAAGTACTTTGCATGGTTCAAGATAATGAGAAGAGGTCATACATCTAATTATCCGTTTTTGGGCAGTCAGTATATTATTCACTGCAGATGAAGTCCCCCACAAGCAGATACCATAATGCAGCTGGGACTCAATTTCACTGTGATAGATAGATATCATTTAAAAATTCTCTAAAAGTTTTGAAAAGATAAATTTTTTTACCCAGAGTGGATATTAGCTTAGAGTAATGGTTCTCCTCTGGGTATACCCCTAGAAATTTCGTTGAGCTGTTTTGTATGAGGTGCTCTGGTTCTATAATTATAGTATATATATGGTCTATAGATTTTTGCCGTGGGTGAAAATTTATGAAGTTCGTTTTGGTTGTGTTCAGGACCAGATTATTAGCAGAAAACCATTCACTTGCCTTTTTCAGGGCAAGGTTTGCTTTTGCCTCTGTATCTAGGGAATCTGAACCAGTTATTAGAAAATTTGTGTCATCTGCATACATTGTGACGTTGTGGTCTCCAGTGTAGCATGGTAAATCATTAGTGTACAGAATAAATAGTATAGGCCTAAGTATGGAGCCTTGAGGTACCCCTATATTAATGGTGGAGGTTTCTGATCTGATTTTTTGTTTTGGTTATCATGAAGTCTATTACTCAGTTTAGGAGTATTTTGATGATACTTTCGTCTCCTGATACACTCAAGAACTAATATTTTCTCGCTTAGTATTTATACATTTTTGTATGTTCTATTTTATTTATATATTTCAACTCATACTGTTTGTATTTTTAGATGTATTTTCTTCTGACAAAATATATTTGATTCGATGAAAGTTTGTTGAAAAAAGTACAAGAGACTAGTTTTCCTGAAAGGACATATAGGTTTAAAACGTTTTTTTTTTTCAGTTGGACGAAGACGATCCGGTCCCAGAAATCACCAGGGCCCACTTCGAAGAGGCCATGCGCTTTGCCCGAAGGTCAGTTTCTGATAACGATATCAGAAAATACGAAATGTTCGCGCAAACTCTGCAGCAGTCTCGAGGCTTCGGCACGAACTTCCGCTTCCCGACGGCCGCCGGGGGGCCGGCCGCGCCCGGGGGTACCGGCGGGGACCAGGCCAACTTCCAAGACGATCCCGAGGATGATTTATACAGTTAGGCGAACGAGGGATCAACAGCAGTTAGCGACGGTTTTATTTTTTGTATTTATTTACAATTAAAAATACTTCAGTTGGATATCAATATCTAAATATGAAACTATTATTATCAAATTCATATGTTGGTTCATAGTTTTGATTATAAATAAAAAGTTTGTCCTAGTTGTACTTTTATTTTTTTTCATTGAGAGTTTCCTGCAGAATGGGTAATTAAAAGTGAAATTGAAAAAATATTCTCAAGAGACATCTTTTGTCCAGATTAGTAGCCTAAATTACTTTGAAGCAAAGTTATCTATTCAGGTGATTTACACGATTTTTTTAATTTCAACTTCTACTATCGATTAACAGAGGTCGCCATTAAAAAAAAAATTTGTATGGTAGGTAGATAGACGTATCCTTCATTGTCCAAGGAAATACAATCTTATTGATAAAGCTTGTTAAAAAATCTGGTAAATATAGCACTTCAATTGAATAAAAGAAAAGAAAATTCAAAAACACAATTTGAGCAAAACTAAGGTCACTTTCTAATAGATGAAATATAACAATAGAAAATGAAATTTAACAAAGTTTGTAGACAAAATAGTTTGTATAGTCCCTTTCAAAAGATGTAAATGAAAAATATACATATTTTTAACATAAGTTCACATGTCATGGCAATAAAATGAATAATATCCCTGTATAAAATATAATTTAAAGTATAGGTGTCAATATAAACAACAAAAAAAAACACCTAGATTTAATCACAGCAAAGTTCCATTGGAATATTCATCAAGGTTGTAGTACGCTTTAGTTGCAAGGGCATCTTTAACAAGATTTCCGAACTTTTTTCCTTCCTAATTTCATAAGGTATGTGATTATACAGCTTTTTACTTTCATAAATTAAAGAATACTTTGTCTGGCTTGTTTCTGGAACAGAAAGATGTATTTTATTTTCAGTTACTTGCCGGGTTATGCAATTTGTATGTTCCGGAGTTCCATCCATATTATGTCTTTTGTAAATCAGGCAAACAGTTTCAAGTATGAAAATACGAGTAACAGTGAGAATTTTTTCTCTCAAAAATAATGGTCTGCATGACACACACTCCCACCTTGCATAAGTATCTAACCGCTCGCTTTTGCAAAACAAACACTGAATGAAAAAGTTGTTGACTGCAAAATCCCCAAAAGGCGACACCATATCTCAGGTAGGACTCAATCAGGGAATGATATACCATTTTTGTTGTGGATGAACTCAGTTCATTTGAAACTATTCGAAGTGCATAACATCCTGATGCCAATTTTTTATTCAAAACATGTTGATCAAATTTTAATTTGTTATCCATGAAGATTCCCAGGAATTTCATGTCATGAATGCAACAATTTTTTTGAGAGGCTAAAGAGTACTTGGAAAGAAAAAATCATTGTAATGATAAATTTTTATTGAAATCCAGACAATCAATAAATAACACGTGCACATAAATCACATTAAAACAACAATGTATAAAGTGTAAATTTTTAAATTACATAACAATTTCCTAGAATATTACTTATACACCAAAAGCACATTTCACGCCTATTTTCTTAGACCTTTCGAATAATTCACCAGAAATAATAATATATCACAATTAAAAGAGTTCTTGAAAAAGGTAAAATAAGAGAAGGGCGTGAAAAATGCGTATTGCTCTATTTCAACTGGTCCGCTCTTCATAATCACTTCTGGATAAAATTATTATTGTTGCATCAAGTAAAAAAACACATCTAAGGAAATCTCATCCACCAGAACGAAATAGTTTATACAGTTAAAAAAAATACTTTTCAAACGATAATATGAACTTTTGGTTTCTATGATAATCTCAAGCATCTCTAATTATTTAAAAGCTACAAGCAGTTTTGGGCCTTGAAATGAAAATTTCATAATTGATAAATCGGGAGTATAAAAGTTGACTTGCCCCAAATTTTACATTGGTCCAACGGGAATGGTTGCCCCCAAAAGAATGAAAGAACACGTTAATAGTTTTACGAATTAGAAGACCAATTAATCAATTGCAAATCTCATTTTGGGAGGGGGACATGGGTTCTCGATCATTTAGAATAATTCTCTTATGGTAAATTCGTTAACTGATGATGAAATTTATATTGAGTTGGATTATTTTAAGTTTGTACAAAAACCTAACTTGAAATTATCCTCCTATCAATTTTAATAAACTTGTTCTTAGAATGGTGTGGTCATTAGTAATTGGATAAAGTATTGTAATTCCATTGGCATGAGGGTCAAGCAAAGAGTAACAAGCTATTTTCGTTGAGAACTCATCTCCTACCAATTATGGATTCAATAGTCCAATGTCAAAAATGTTAAGGGAGGCTAATGCATCAGAACTTGATTTTCTTACATACTCCTTGGAGGTGTTCAAAAAGTCTGCAGTCAATTATGTATTTAGTCTATAGATTTACACCTTGTATGTTTGTTATTATTAGGGCTGATGTTTCTTTTAATTGTTTTATTTAGCATTCAGTATTTGTATTGCTTTTTATTTAATGTATTTCAAAATTCATACGAATTTTGTAAGTGTATTTGGATTGAAGTATATTTTTATACATGTATAATTCACAAAATTGTAACTTAGGGTTTTTCCTTTTTTACCGAATAAATAAAAAAATGTATTGATACATTTTAAGAAAAACATATGTAACACAACTGAAACATTTTTATATACTAAATTACGTATTGCCGTTTTTGCAAACTGTTTAGTGTAGATCTCACAAACCTTTGGAAAACACTGCAGCCTCGTGAGCTTATCGAATCCATTCAATTTGATATTGCACTTATTTATAAAAAATTCAGTTTATGTGACCTGAATAGAAACTTTCGATATTTAAAAAATAAACCACCTTTCATCAAATGATGAATTCATTACCTTAGATTTCAACTTGGTAGATACTTCATTTGACTAAAGAAATGAATCAGTTCAAGGTAGATTTAAGTTTCCAGTAGTAAATCAGAAGAATTTGGATCACTGAAATATACTTTCAGTTACATGAAGAGTCAACTTTGAACTGTAATGACTTGAAACTTAAGACTAATAAGTAGTTAAATTTGATGTGAAAGCTTTATCAACGATATTTCATTTATTCAGACTCGTGACTGAAAACTGCCTTTTCCATTTTTAGTCCTAAAATTGTTGAAAACTACAAACAGCTTCGAATCGATAAGAAACCAGAGGAGGCACACAAACATAAAAAGCATCACAGTATCGGTTCACATCCAGACGAACTCACCTTCACCGAAGATCTTCATCCGTACAACTTCTCCAATATGGTGGTGGGCGCATCTGCTTGATACCGAGAAATCTGCTTCAGGAGTGCGAATTTTTTCATGCGGCCTTTAGAAGACTCCATGTCGTACAGGGTGCACAAATTCAACAGGAGCGACTCGTGGAGGGCATGCACAGGATTGGAGGCGATGGCTGATTCGAGCACCTGAATGGCTTCTTTCAAATGTCCCCCGTACAGGAGGCACACCCCCATGTTGTTTAGGATCTATTTAAGAAATATGAGTTGAATTGAATCACCAGTACAGTAGAACTCCATTTATTTGAAGTCTATCTGGGACACTTTTGGGGAATTTTTTCAGCTTAGACTTTCCAAACGATATTTATAAACAATGCACATTCAGAGAAAAAATGATTGAGCAGTAATTTTTATACTATACGTATATAATAAGACTCAGTACTTCTTTCCAAGAATTTCTAGTAATTTATATATGGAAACTATAATCACTGATTTCAATAGTATAACGGCATATTGATTACTGTTCAACAGTCCTATAGATAGATAGATAATATATTTGTCTCTTTAGGTTGTTCTTACAACACCAGATATGTCAAAAAAAAATGAAAAACAAACAACAAGTACAAACACATTAACAATAGTCAATTTCACACAAAAGTTAAAACATATTGGATGGATACATATTTAAAACAGTACATATAATGCATACTACATAGATGAAAATGAATCAGCCACACTTTTGAATGAAATCGTCTAAAGTATAAAATTCTCCTTGGATTAAGAACTTTTTCAGTGTATGTTTAAAAGTTTTTATTTTTGTTTCCGATTTGATGCTTTCAGGCAATGAGTTGAATAAATATGCCCCTGCATACAGAGGTGATTTTTTGTGATGTGATCTGAGTATGGGATGTAAGTGAAAGTCATTTTTCTTTCTCGTATCGTATCTGTGGTACTCACTGTTTTTGTTTAGTTTTCCTTTATTTAAAAAGGCATACGTCAGTAATTTATACAAATAAATAGATGTGAATGTTAAAATATCGTTAATTGTGAAGGTGTTCCTACACGATTCTCTGTAGTCTAAATCATATTCTGATGAACTTTTTTTGTATTCCAAAGACTCTGGATGTTTCTGTGGACCTTCCCCATTTTATGATGTTGCAGCTGATGGTGCTATATACCAGTGCATAATATAAATTAATCAAGTAAGGTCTATGAAAATTTGACTAAAGTGTATAGAAAGCATAATATAGTTTATTTAGTTTTTTGCAAATATAATTGGTTGTTAAATGAGAACTTTAGTCTAGTTCCATACCTAAGTATCGTGCTGACTCTGATGTGTTTATTTCAATATCATCAATATTTATTGTAAGATTGTGTGTTCGCCTTAGGGGACTTGTAAACTTTATGAACACCATTTTGTCTGTATTGTTAATTAGATGATTCACCTCACACCAGTGCGCAAATTCCTCTGTAACCAATTTAATTTTCTTTTGGAATTCAGTAGCGGTGTCAGTCACACAACAAACTGTCTCAACTACAAAAATTGCAGAATCGAGGAATGAGAATAGTCTTGAGAACAAATTGATACACTCCTCATAATGCTATGTTGAATCCTCTACAATGATTCTATTGACAATATTTCTCAAATTCCAATATTTTTCTGTTTTCTCTGTATACTTTTGTACCAAAGAATCGCATTGCTTTACATTCATTTGTAGCATTTGCAATGAAATGGTAGTCAGATATTTTTTTGACTGACTGATGACTTATATGAATATTGTGCAATATTTGTGAGAGTAATCATGTGCAATTTTTTGTTGGAGTTTCATCTGATAAACTGTTATTTCTGCAGGACATTTCAATGATCAAGTGTGGAGGTGAAACAAAAAAATAACTTCAATTAAATATTTGATGGAGTCGACAATTTTGTGCAAATAAAGCTTACAGAGGCGTTTTTTTGTCATTATTCCATGACTAAAGCCTGTTATCTCAATTGAAAGAACCTCATTCAATAATAATCTATAGAACACGTTAATAGTT
>NW_019292191.1:11158-67874 GCF_000500325.1 Leptinotarsa decemlineata | reverse complement strand
ACACATATATAGACAAGACACGTATATAAATTCCTTAGTAAAAATATGGAACAGGCGTCGAAGATAACACTAAATAATAGTAAGAGGAAAAAAATAAGTAAAATCATTGCTCAACGGAAATCATCTTCCAGGAATTCATCACAACTATAGTAACATTTTTGCAGCAGCAATTGCTTTACTCTACCATGAAACACTTTATCAGAGGTAATTTGTTTGATCTGCTCTGGTAATTTATTATACAGATTTATGGCATTATACAAAGGGGACTTTTTATATTTCGTTGACTTATGACTTGGAATACGCAAAACATCACCATGACGTGTGTTGTAACTGTGCACCGTTGCGTTTGTTTCTAGTTCATGGATGTTAGATCTAGCAAATCCTATACATTTAAGAATGTATATGGAGGGAGCCGGTAATAATTTTTCCCTAACGAATACTGGTTTACAGCTGTCTCGGTGTTCAATGCTGAAAATTAGTCTAACAATGCGCTTTTGTGCTACGAATACTCTGATGAATTCATTACTGCAACCCCATGCTATGATATTGAGGGATATATGTGAATATGCCATAGCAAAATAGATTTCTAGTAGACCTGCTGTGTCCATGCATGATTTCATTTGCCTTAAAGCAAAGAATGTCTTGTTTAATTTGTTGCAGACATCTTTTATTTGCAGATCCCATGATAAGCTTTCATCCAAGTAAGTTCCTAAAAATTTTACTTCGCTACTAATCTTTATTTCGTCAATAGTTTGTAGGTCATCTGGAACATCTGGCAACTCTAGGCTAAACACTAAATTTCAGATTTACAATTAACTACTTTGAGAAAAATAATTTGGATGACAGATGCTAAAGACCGAACACTCTATATCTTCGACACAGGAGAGGTAGATCTGCAAGCTTATGAAGAAAACCTTGTCATCTTGGCAAGGACAATGTCAGAAAGGTTAGCCTGCGGTATCCTCCAATGAATGTTGGACTATGTTCATAGTTGATGCCAGAAAGAAACAGATGTCTGTGAACCCCTGCAAAACAATGATAGTCACCAGGAGAAGGAACCTTAAGAAACCAGCTCCACTTTCTTTCATTTGCAGAGAAAGTGGATTGCTCATTAGAAAAATGTTTTTCACAAAGCCACATTATCCCTATGGACGGCTAGAAGGATCTATGAAAAATCTTTTGGTTTAAGGTCCGAACAAATCCACTGGATATTATGTGATATTTCCAGATTAGTGATCACGTACGGAGTAAATGCTTGGTGGCTGAAACCTTTGCAAGCAATCGATACCTCTCCACATCTTCCTAAAGAGAGGCTAGATGATGACACACAGAATTGTGCATATTATCAATTGTACAATTCTTGTACACATAAGATCAATATGATCAGTTCAGCAAACAGAACTCTCTCATGAGACTTTCGCATACGATAGCATTCTCGGCCGTCCAAGGATGACATTAAGCATAGGTCATACTCATGTGACTTCTATTGAATGTAATTTAAATTTGGGTTCCAATGAAAATGGAAACTCCTATTATACCTCTTATCTGAAATATCTCACATAAATTACGTAGTAGTACAAGGTTCAATACTAGGTTGCACCCTATTTCTTATTTACAACAACTATCATTGATATAGAGGATTAATTCACTTACTTGGCAGATGACACCACAATGTTATGATATAAAAGCAATACTACAGAACTTCATTGAAGTGTGGATGTAATTCCCTTTGCTTCAAATGCTAATTTAATTGAGAATACATAAAGCAAACAATTTCTTGGTATATTCATTGAAAAAAAAACTCAAATTTGAAGACCACATTCTCTTGCTGAATAAAAAACTTTCGACTGGATGTTATACAGTGAAAATAACATATAACAAAGTAAAATTACATTCAGCTGAAGCATGTATCATTTATTGGTAAAGTCTTAATTGAGAATGGGATTCATTCCTGAGGAGTCCTTCAACAAAGGGCATTAAGGACCAAGGGATTCTCATAGTCATCTTTTTGTGTCAATTTTCATATTAGAAACAGTTTATTGAATAAATATGCATGAATCTTAAATTCCCTCAACTGCCTCTAACTGTGTCAGACGTCAGAAGATCGATTATGGCAAATTTTAGTATTATAATTTTGTTTTATATTTACAATTTGTTTATGCATTTTGTATCATCACAGTGTTTTTCTTTGCACAATAAAGCATCTTAATTATTGTTATTTTTATTATTCATTTACTCTTAAACTCACCTTTCACACAGCTGACCTAACAAATCCATTGCCAATTCATAATCTTTAATGACCAAGCCGCAATTGATGATTGAGTGCATGATCCTGGTCTCTCTTCCACTCCACAAACGTAAAGAATCACTCCGATCCGAATCGCTTAGTTCCATGGGGTTTCCGTCTTCACACAACCCATTTTTCAAATTCTTCAATATCTGGCGAACAGTCGCCAGCATGCTGAACAGTTTCGTGATAGATTCCTTAGGTTTTCCGCAATGCATGGGCAACTCAGAGAGCAGAAGCCGAAATGAGAAAGATGCGATAGACCCCGAACGACCGCCGTACATTTCGGGATAAAACTGAAAAAAAAATTTTTTAATAAATCATATACTCCTTATACATCAGGAGTATGTACAAGCAACAATTGAAAATTAAACAACTAACAAGAAATGAAAAATTAAAAAAAAAACTGAAAATCAAAAGATTTCAAGCCAAGTTACTTCACAACTTTTCGATTATTAGTATCAACAATTGTCTTTGTGTGATGACTGGACTTATTCCTCCGAGAAATGACTATTTATAGGTCATTCGAGTGCTTTCACCTACCCCCTCTTCTCTCTCTCGCTGACCGTCGGCTGACCTATAAATAATCATCTTTCGAAGGAATAAGTCTTGTCATCACCTGAAGAGGATTGTGGATAATAATAATATTAATATATTTCAGAGTATGCTCTACATTTCATAAAGAAAACATCAAACATAAAATGAAACAACGTCACACAATTTCTACATAAAGTTTCATAACTTATCTAAATATTCCTGAAGTGAATAAGGTTCTAACTTGATCAAATACTCTTTTGAGACCTTTTTTGATATTTTTTAGGCTCTCTAACATTTTAAGTCTCTGTGGTAATTTATTGAAAAACCATAGAGACGCATAGGATGGATGCCTCTCTGACACTGTCAATTTGTGAATCGGAAAAGATATATTCATATTACACTTAGGATAATTAAGACTTGGTCTTGCTTCCAAAAATCTACTTTTATTTTTGAATAGGTATACTACACTCTCACAGATATAGATCGCATTTATTGTCAAGATATTATTTGCCTTGAAGATTCCCCGTCATGACTGACGAAAGTTCAGTTTGAAAATAACTCTCATAATTCTTTTTGGGATAAGGAATATATCAGAGGTATTACTGCTGCTTCCCCAGAATATTATACAGAATTTAAGTGAAGATTCGAAATTCGCAGAATATATAATTTTAGTAATTTTTCATTGAGGTAGGAGCCAATAACTCTAACACTGTAACATATTTGATTCAATTTTTTCCCAGATCTGTAATATGCTTATACCAATGCAAATGGTCGTTAACATATATACCAAGAAGTTTTGTTGACTTCTGAACTGCAAATTCATTGTTTGACAGATTAATTGTACTTGGTGTTTCAATTCTTTGCTGTGCTTTTCTAAATAAAATAACATTTGTTTTCTCAACATTCAGAATCAAATTGTTCTTACCAGTGGTTTGCTCTGTCTAACAGGTTACTCGACTCTATAATTAAGTTTGGATAGTTGTGACTTGACACTAACAGATTTGTATCATCAGCATAATTGGTGTTTTGAGAAGTTTTACTGTCATTATTTAGGATTTCTAAAATATCGTTCATGAGAATAATAAAAAGCATGGGACCGGTTACACTTCCCTGTGCATTTGATGCGTGACGACTCTTATGGCATATTATTCGAAATTTAGGAAAAGCTCCGGAAAAAATTTAGTGTTGAATAGAAAACTAACAACCCATTTTTTGATAATACAGAAAAGTTTTGGTACACTCCTTATGTGGTTTTGTAACATAGGAAACATTTCTCATACTCACAATTGGGACATTCCTTATAGTATAAAAATGAAACAATAGGGTAGATAAATGGAATGGAAAATGCAGAATTTTACAGGTACACTATTTCAGAATATATTTTGCCTAGAAATACTTTCACAAACAATATACATGTTAAAACAAGTGTGTGAGAGCACATTTTTATGTGATAACAAAATAAAATATACTACCTAACAAGATAAATAAATATACCACCATCAAACAGAATTAAACCCATGGCTGTTCAATAGTTACTAACAAAATAAAGAAAAAGGAAGTACCTGGTAGTATAAATCAGGCCTATCGATTTGGCCAAAGGGCTCTGCCTCAGCACTAGCAATATTGAATAATTTACTCTTGACTAGAAGGGCAATACGAGTAAACCAAAGCTGCAGAGAGTGTGGGGAGTGTTTGCTGGGATGCCCCGCTCTTCCTCTACCTTGACCATATATGGTTAACAGCCTAGCTGTTAGGTTGATGGCAGCCCTGTAAGCTCCAGCCTGCACCAACTCCCTAAGACCTCTTTCATCTTGAGTTACATCTCCTGCACTTAGGACTCTTCTTTGAGCGGCCTCGGCTTCTCCAAGACAGCTTGTTACTGCTTCTCCTACGGCATCACCCTGCAAGATTTGAACAATCATTAACACTGCTAAAAATGCAACGAATATATGAAATTTTAAACAAAAATGATATCAGATATCTTAGTGTCACTTATTCTACATTCTTAAGAACGATAGGACACTATTTCTAATATCAAATTTGGCGAAAAATGTATACGAAAAAAATACTAAAATCTTGGAAACAACTATCTGTTCCATCCAGTAGCGGTTTTGGTGTTTATGGTCTGGAGTGTCTATTATTCGTTCATGAACTCGGAAGGAGAATAGGTTAAGTAACGAAAGATTACCGTTCTACCTCTATTTTGATAGAAAGAATTAGTATTGCTATTCAACGTGGTATATTCATCAGTCTCCTATCAAGGTTAATCCGCAAGTAATTCATCCACCTTCTTCTTTTTTAGTGCAGTCAATGGACTGAAGTCATTCTTGCCCCCCAAATATGAGCTGCAGTCCTCGTGGTTCTAATTACCTTTCAGTGGAAGAGCTTTATGAGGCAAGAGCCGAATCGATCCCTCTACAAAACCCTTCATTACTTGGAAAGATCGATTGCAGCTTGAGAAATGGTTCTGATATATGCTCTTCCTTATAAATCAGTAGACAGTTGTTCTGAAAATCTTGGGAAGAAAACTGGATTAGATAATTTAGGAAACACTTGCTACATGAATAGCATTTTTCAAGTGTTGTTCATGACAAAGAATTTCAAGAAAGAGGTTTTTAGGATGAACGAGAATATTTCCTACTACAAACTCAAACAATTGTTCATGTAGTTGCAGTTTCGTAAGAATGTATCATCTCTTCCACCAAGCGATTTCCTGGATGCTTTGAAGTCCACTATGATTTTTGTATATAAAATATTGAATAACCTGGCTCCTGTTTACTTTCATACATTTATAATATTGAATAGAGACATTCACACTTATAATACTCGGGGTAAAAATGACATTCACATTAGCAGCACTGCTTATCGCAGTACTATGAACTCTTTATTTTTCAAAGGTTTCCAAGAATTTAATAAACTACCAGACTTCATTAAAACATCATCATCGTTGAATTTGTTTAAAAAACAATTGAAAGAACTTATTAAGATGAAATAGATTTTAGGGTTACCTATTTTTAAATAAAGATCTATCTATCTATAGTTCATTCCTCATTACAGTTCTACTTTTATTGATCTCTATAAAAGTTGTTATTTTATTGAAGTATTTATTACCCAAGTATTTTTGGGAATTCCGACTCACACTCAAGCGAGAGTAAGGGAGTTATAAAGTATGTTCACCCCGAATAGTGTAATTATATATAACAAAGTTTTTTTGGTATAGGTGTTTATTATCATATGAACGAATGACTCTTTTCTGAACCTTAAAAATGCAGTCAGTTTACGTAGAGTTACCCCAGAAGATCAATCCATACTGTAGCCTTGATTGTACCAGTCCATGATACACGAGTTTTATAACTTCTGTAGAGAATTGAGTAGTTTGCACTGCCAACCTTTACACATAAACTGTCGATATGTGCCTCCCATGTTAGCTACCTGACAGTATTCCAAAGTTTCACCACACATATTGATGTTGTTCATTAGATCTGGGTTTGAGGTACCATTTTTGGGTAAGAAATTGATAAACTTGGTTTTTTTATATGGCAGACAAGGTCATTGTCGCTACAGTATTTACTGAATTCATCACATGCATAATTACCCAAGTTTACCAGACTTTCCAAGTTTTTATGGGCTAGGAGTATATTTGTGACATCAGCGTAAAGTACCATTCTATTTGGTGTGGTACACGTATCGTAGATGTCATCTGAAAATATAAAAAAAGAGTTGGTCCCAATATAGACCCCTGGGGCACTTCTAACTCAGCACTCTTACAGTCAGATTTGCTATTATTTATAACTGTCACTTGCGTACAATTTGTCAAATATGATACTATCCAATCGTGTCGTAAACCACGAATTCCTGTGTTGAATAATTTACGAAAGAGTAAGTCGTGTTCAACCATATCAAATGCACGAGTTAAATCATAGAATATACCTAGTATATTCTTCTTGTTGTTAAGCTGTTCATAGATAAAATCCAGAGCTTGCTCAATAGCCCTAGAAGTCGATTTAGCTTTCCTGAATCCATTTTGGTTATTAGAGATGATGTTGTAATGTTCAAGGTAGGAGATCAGTAGGAACACAATTACAGGATGAATTACTGATTGGTTAGTTGGCAGTTTTTTCGAACTGTTACAAGAAGAATTCAATATTTTTTTCAAATACATAATTCAAATTTTTTTTTTATTTGGTTCATAACAAAGCTACAGCTTTAGAACATGTCACAAAATACCATCAAATTAACATATGCCAAAAGTAAAATATAAAATCTTCAGAAGATACAATGCAACAAAAATAATAATAGTAATACATTACATACATACAATCGTGAAAGGCATCTTTGCTCTATGGTCCAAGAAGTGAATGGAAAAAGTCATTAATACCATATAGGGGATTTTCCGTAAGTAATGTCTTTAAATGTTTTTTGAATTTACTATAGTTCAGAGAACGTACTGTAAGAGGTAGGGCAGTGTACATTTCAATATCAATAGTATCGTCCATTCTTTGTAACCGGGTTTGAGGTATAATCAAATTATCTTTATGTCTAGTATTGTGACCGTGTATATCGAACACAACAGAGTAACTATTAATGTTTTGTTTGACATATAGTAACTTTACAAAAATTATCAGAGAGTGAAGTGTCTTTATTCTCAACGTTTTAAAGATTGGTTTGCAGGAGTCTTCAAAATTAGCTCCTATGATACATCTTATAGCCCGCTTCTGAATGACGAATATAGCATTTAAATGAAACTGAGCTGCCGAGCTCCAGACAGACAAGCCATATCTAATAATGGATTCGAACAGTGCATAATAAGTAGTTATTGCAGCGTATTGGTTTATAAGTTGTTTAACTTTTCTTATAGCAAATACTGCACTATTTAGTCTATTGCAAATTGTATATATATGTATGTTCGATAATAGGCTGACATCTATATCTAGACCCAGAAATTTAGTGTGCAGCATGTCTAGGTCGTTTTCTACATTGTAGAATAGTCTGGATTCGAAAATGATTTTCAGCGCTGATTCCTTGAATATATAAATTGTATGGTATGATTTTTGTTGATTAAATTCATCAGTTACTTTTATGAGGTCTGTTCAAATTTTGTGGGCTACATACATTCATTTAGCTATTTTTTTATGTTGGTACACGTGTCTCAAACATATGTTCACAGTTTCAGCTGTTTGACATGTTTGGCTTTTTTGGTGAGAGGCATAAAAGTTAGAAGTTAGAAGTCCTATCCGTGTATCAGAAAATAACTAATCTGTATTAATCTAAATGCTAAGTTCATCTGATCATATAAATATTAGAGGAAAGATGCACTACAGAGGACGCCAGGTTCATGACCTTTTATCATTTATATAAAAATGAAACATCTAAAAAAATCATTTCTTTTGTTGAATTTGATCAGTATGTTTCCAGAAAATTAAATCATTTAATAGGTAATATTCAAATTGTTGCCAGAAAAAGACTTTGAAAAAATGTTTGTTTGTACTTATGTAAAATGATGAACAGAGCACGATTCTGAAGTGAAAACGCAACGCTCTCCCTTCATTCCAAAATAATTGCCCTCCAAAGATCAAAAGGTTATATTCAACCTTTTTTGCACCAGAAAAGATGGGAATATTCATGATTTTCTTCACCATGTAAGCTTTACACATTGTTCCACTTTGCATCATTCTTTTTCCGCCCAAATTAATGTATTGTAGTATTATATTTTTAGTCAGAGCTGTTTTCTGGTAGTTTATTGTGCAACTGACAAATCTGAGGTTGCAATTTTACGTTAGTATGACTATTTCGCTCAAATAATACAATCGATTGGAATTCACGTTATTTTTCATATTTTGATTATGATTTCTTGGTAATTATCAAAAAAATGAAAATCTCCAAAACTATCAACGCCGTCAGGTTCGACCAAATTTATGCTGGTTTATGTTGAGGTGATGGTAACCTTTGCACCCCAAACGATTGTAATATTCCAGCGAAGCAGTCATACCAATGTAAATTTGCAACCTGAAATTTTTCAGTTGCACAATAAACTACTAAAAAACAGCTCCAACAATAAATACATATTTTTCTTCATGGAAAGAGATGAATTTGATGGAATAATACTGTCTCTTGATCTTTGGGGGCCGTAATTAAGATTGAAAGGGCAAAGAGCGCCACGCTTTTACTTTAGAATCGTGTTTTACGTTTAGTTCACACAAAAATTTTTATCAAAATCTTCCGCTGGCAACAATTAGAATATTTACCATATAATTTAGTGTCATACCAGTTCTTCCTCAAGTACGACTCCAGGCATTGTGAGCATTTCCCTATTGGGAAAATAGGTCCCGGGTATGGCAGTGGCACACGCAATAAGGCACTGCCTTGTCTTTTCGCTGGGGATCCAAGCGTCTCTCCGTCTGTCTGCTTCGGAACCTACTACTAACCTAGAACTGCTATAAGACTCTTCGCTGTTCGAGGAGAGGCCCAGATCGGATATGATTCCATTTGCCCCCGTATTCGAGGAGTTTCCTATCAAATCAAAAAATGCTGCTGTGGGATCTCTCGGTTGGGGTGCTGGTTCAGAAAATATTTTACATACTTCTGGCTCGTTTTTCGTATCACTTTTATGATTGTCGTCGATTTTTAAGCTGTTGATCTGACCTGCCGTTTCTGTGAGTACTTTAGCGAAATCTGTTTGGTCCTTTTTGGTTTCGTTTGTTGCGAAGTATTGACTAAGAGACGGAGAGGAATTTTCAGTCATTTTTGATATCTTATTAAAATCTCGGAGATGTGTCTTGTGGTGGTATGCTCATTATTATTATAAAATACTTTCAAATAAAAATGTTTGTTTGTTTAGGTTTTTAATTGACAAGTGACATTTGAAAAGTATGTGTTATGTGGGACTGTTCTTGAATTCATCGATGAGTCTATTGATTGGTCCAATCGAATCGTTAACGCCTTTCTATTGGTTGAAGCACTACCTTTCCAGTACGTTCCACCTTCGAGGCTAAAATGTCCGGAACGAAATTTTGAAAAAATGAATAGAATTAATGTATGGATTAAAAAAAATCTCTATCCATCAGTATCCATCACGACACAGTAGAATAAATATTAATTGAGATATGGAACTACGAAAACACATGACATCAAAACGGACAAAACTTTTGAAACGACCCAATACCTGTTTTATCAACGTTTCGAGGTAATCCTATTGGCTAGATCGATAATCGAAGTTGAATCGTGTAATATTTGTGTGAGATGAAGGATTTGGTGGCGAAGTTAGTCGTTGAAATACTCGCCTTCAACCTTTCGGAAAAACGAGCTTTCGTAATTAGTTATGAGGAACTGGATAAATTCTTGAGAATATAAAACTACACATAAATACCTACTGCTCTAAAATTTTCCCAGAAAAAGAATAACGCCGGCTGCCGCTGGTCGTCGAAAATCGATTGTGACTTGATCAAGATCGCGCTCAACTCGACTTGCGCTTTGCGATTGTTCTATATGCCGCGTCGCTATATACATTTGAATATTAGTTTGAATTCTCAGTAGAAGTGTTTGGTTGCATGGTCAATGTAGCAGTAGAATAAAGTTTAGTTTAATTTCACAATGTAGTCAATTATTGTCAAACCCACGGATAAAACGTAACAATACTTACACAATATTTTATATACTTCAAGTGAAATCATCCTCTGACATAGTGAATAACCATATAAATTTGATCGATTGACCAATTCTGAGTATAATTTTCCATTTCTTTGTTAGCGTTTTCGGATCTTATAGCAAGCTGTTCTTTTGGATTTCTGTAAAATAATATCACAAAAAATAGATGAGTTGAAGGGGTTATATCTTTAGGAGTGATTAATTTTTGGGAAAGAAAGTTTTTGGCTTTCTACTTCTCCATCTTGATACAAAAAAAGGATGAGGAAATCTTCCAAAGAAAGGAAGGAAGTAATCAATTTGAAAATAAGTAACTCTATATACATGGATGTGTAGATCATGCAAAGAAGTAACTTTCAGACACAAACTGAAAGAAAGTCCTCCTGAAACAGCTACTTTCATATAAACATTGAATTACACGAAAGAAAAAAATTCTTGTCTTGGAAGTGAGAGTCCACTTACAGTTCGAATTTCATTCATTTGGTATATTTTTGAGTTCTCTTCAATTGAAGATACCTCTACTGTCACTCTTTTTGAGTTTTCTTCATTTATGGTAACATTGTTAAGCCACTGGTAGCAGAGTGACTCAACCGGTCCATCCAGTCCTAATTCATGGGCAATTTTGCTGTCTATCATTGTTGTCGTAACTGCCTCGTCTAGTAGAGCAAAGGTAGAAATTTCTTTTTCAGATCCTCGAAGTTTCACGGGAATTATTCGAAGAAGGATTGTGGGGTTATCTTGTTGGAAAAAATGTATTTTTTCAACTTGACTTTCCGGTCTGAGATCTTCATTTGGGTTTGAACAAGAACTTGAGGCTTTGTTTTGTTTTTATGAAAAATAAAGATTATGTAATATGTTATTATGGAATTTTGGGCAATTTTCAATTCCACNAGTCGAAATAAACCAGGAATCAAACGTTTCAAGTCAATATCTTTATTTTATAACTTTTCAAATAATTGTCAATGTCAAAATCGTCTTTTTTCATAAACTAACCATGATCAATTATTTTAACATACTAAGTGAACTAAAGTGAACAAAATTAATTAAAAGCAACAACAGGTGTATTACATTAACTCACATTGGAGTTAGGCCGGGTACGTATTAAAAAATGTGAAAATAAACAGAGTGTTACATTTGAATTAAGGAAGTTGGTACCAACTTCCGGTATAACAGGAAGTACCATGCTAAAAAACATATATGTGCCATTCTTCAGGATATGAATCCTGTTATTTTCCAAAATACGGCTAACCGACGCTTAACGCGATGTACCCTGTAGGTATATATTATTTTACAGGTCGCAATGTGATTTCCAGAATTGTTTTGTGATTCGAGGTTTTTGTTCCATTTCTCGGAAATAATCCAAAACGTTGGTAGAACTGTTACAAGTCAGAACTTGATCTAAAGTTTATGTGGTTCAAGGATTATTTCGTAATAAAAATAACATTTAAAATAGTAATATATTTCTAAAATCATGAAAAATAGGAAATAGTTTCATTTCGTCTGGGACATAATTTCACGTCTCAAAAGTAGTTGACTTAGTAAAAACAGGTACTATAAATATTGAGTGTATAAATATTCATATAAATATCAAACAGAAAATACATTACACAACATTACAAGTAATATTTGTCAAAAACGTGGAAAATCTTAAAAAGTATTTGTCAAGGCTAGCAGTTGAGGCACTGTACACATATAAGAGAGCAAAAATTAAGTACTTTGGCCCGTGTCGACACTGTAAACACTATAAAAATCGCAATCTCCAGATCCGGAAGAAGGCGTAGATTGCGAGGATCTCACACTATAAAAACTAGATGTTTCAGAATTGGTGCGACTTCGATGAGTGCTTTGAAGTTCTGTCTCTAGGTCTTCGGGCTTAATCACGATCTCTGAACTAGATGGGCCAGGATTCCTAGTATCAGCAGGCGGCGACATAATTCCTAAATAAAAAATATGCTTTGAAATTGATTTAACTCAAAAATGCGTTCCAAAATTTGTGTCCTAAATATTATGCCTACTTGAGAGACATCTTTACTAATATTTCTAGTATTACCGGTGGTTTAATCAAAGTACAAGTAGAAGTAATCCAGGTAGTCAGTAGAGAGAAAGTGGTTGGGTTAAAATATTTTCATTGAAGGTACCCAAGACTTCCTCAAACATTATTTTGGAGGGTACATTCTTACGTAAATAGATCCAACTAAGTCGTGACGAATATGGACCAAAATTGAGTGACCAGGAAAAAGCTCAAGAGTCCTGGTCAAAATATTTGAGTTGGACAACTCCAAGATTGTGAACAAGTTCGTCGGTCAGTAAAAATCTACTTCTGAATGTACATTCTATGAACACTCATCGGCAACTTTGATCAACTCTAAGATTTGTCTTTACCCATACTACAAAACGCTAATAAATTGACCGTCAGAAAATGCTTGGATTTTTTTTCAAATGATAAAATTCTGGTCGAATGAAATACCGACATCTTCGAAGTGCAAAAATAAAATGAAATGCATAATATCTCTATCAATCCATAAGTTTTCACGAATTTCAGTAGCACATTTCTAGATATTTTCTCCCACATAACGTTTTGGAGATAAACTAAACGTTGCCGTCAACTTTCCATGGAAACGATTGGACGTGAGTAATCATGCAACAACAATAAGGCCACTTGATCTTTATGCAGTGTTGACTCACGGTGGAAGTACTGATAGTGGAAATCCAAAATAACTAATGATCACAACGAGCGTCTGAAATCAGTCGAGTAGATCACCTACAGACCAGTTTCTAGGTATTATCAACAGTGCAGGAAAGATCCGACCCAAACAGCAGTGTGTTTGGGACTCGATTAATTTCACTGCAGCCCTATACAGCATGTATGAAACCTTCGTCTAAAAGAGAGATATTATTAACTAGTAACAGTTCCATCTCGTGAACAAAGCCCCAAGCGTGGTAATTTTTTAGACGGAGGAGTGGTTGTTTTTTGGCAGGCATTCACCAGAACCTACTGTGTAGACATATTGGGAAGTTTGAATACGTCGTCCATCTACTATCCAGTAATTTCAAATATCAAACTTAGCGAAAACAGTGACGTACATAGATTTGTACAATAAATATCAATCAAGAATCCTTCTGTGACGCCACTGGATTTGAAATTCCAAATCTATGAAAAGAGTCCCCTTGTTACTCAATACAAACACACGCAAATTAATAAAAATCAGCGAGAAAATGTGACTTATTGATAGAAGAATAATATTTTTAGTAAATCTTTGACACTCCGTTATTTGGAAAAGAAGCAAGCTAGGACCACGTTCATATGAACTTTTTTCATAAAATATGACAAATAATCACCACCTGAAATAAATGACATCATTTGACATAAACCCTGTGTAAAGATTTGTGGATCGTCAGTGAACTGTCCGAATTTTTGTTGAACACCGTTTTTAATAGAAGACAGTCTGAAAAGGATAGGTGATCTTTTCATCTCTTCATTGTCTCGTACTGTCACAACTGTCAACTGTCACATAGGATAAATATGGCCTATGCTCTTGAAGCTGTTGACCATATTCATAGACTTGTCTGGATGAGGGTTTACTGTGTATACGTGGCGGTGACGTGCTGCTAATTCTGTATTTAAGTGATTCTTATTTGACTGAGCACAATCTCATATGAAGTAAACGTTCTAAAAAACCTTCCGTTGAATAAAAATTGAATATGCGATGCGATGGAATCGACCGTACTTGATGAAAATCCATAACGTATTCAAGAAACACTTTTGTGAGATTTCCACTGGATAGTTTATAAAATCACAACACGTGTTTCACTGTACAATAACTTACTCAAGTACTTTTATACTTAGTAAAATTTAGTAGGTATGTTAGTAGTTAGTAGAGATACCCATATACATTTTATATTACGTTGTGTTAGTTTGAAGGATGCCAGTAGGAACCCAGAAGGTAGATATTGGAGGGAAGACAATTTGGATACCTTCGACATATTCGGCATCTCCCCTTAAAGATTCCGCATCACCGCGAATAGTAATTACTGAAACACTTCTAGGCCGGTGTTGTCCTTCCTCAGTCCTTATGTCTTCTGAATCAGAAAAATATAGCAGAGTACTTGTGAGAGATTCGGAAATGCTATCTTCTCGTGATTGTGAAGATTCTGGACCAATGTTTGAATCATTTTGTAACCCTGTCTCTTGAACTGTTGTGTCCTCCGAATCACTCGGATTATTTCGCGAAGAAGTGACCCTCGGAGGGGTCGATTCTGAACAAAAAAAATACTTTTTTGAAGGAAAATGCAATGATGGTGAGTCAAAAGTAGATTTTCAAAGTGGGAAGGGGATGTGAGTTAGAGGAGGTTGTCTATATTGCAAATGGTTTTCAAGTTAATTGAGTTTTCGTGTTCACACACTACAGTTAGTAGACCTGAAATAAAATACTTTCATCAGCACTTTTCCAGTATATTTTAAAAATGATTTTTCGCCAAGACATCTGAAATACAATAAAAATACATTATCCTTCAAAACGCCCGAAATAAAAACTGCTAAAATACTATGAACATTTGTCCGCAAATCGTGCAGAGTACTTTAATAACTTTCAACATTCTCGAAAGTATTATAACTCGTTATTTAATGAAGAGAAAATTCTGGTTCCAAAAATGAATCTAAATCCTGCTCTGGCAAATAATAAACGAACCAAGAAGCAATAAGTCTAAAACTAATGCTCAACCTTCTTTCATAGATTGTAAAGCATCTGTAAAGCAGATGAATCAATAATTTCAAAAATGCTTCTTATTTAGGTATCATATACAGGGTGTAACTGAATAAGTGTAAAACATTTGAGGAGGTGATTCCTCATCGAAAAAAAGATAGGATCTTTTATATGAAGAAACTTCATTGGAGCATCCCTTGTTAAGATACAGCCCCTTAGGGGGTAGATAAAATTTGTATAACAATTTTTTTCACAAGCACTGAAAAAGTTACAATATTGAAATTAACCTAACGTTTTGTACTACCAAAAAGACACTTAGCCATAAATGTATTTGGTTTACCCCATGGTTGTAAGGGGTGGAAAACGCAACCCCTAAGATTTATTCCCAATGTAACTTTTTGTGTTATTATTTGTTTACCATTTAAACATTTATTTCCGATAGCCTGTTTCATTCTAAACAAAAAATGTCTCTTGGGTTTTTTGCCCAAAATAAACCAGTTCGCAGCAAAACATTTTACGAACAACTACAGAGATACATCGTCATAGATGCGAACTGGATTTATTGGTATTTTGTAGTTAGTACCTGCATCAAACGATTAAAGGGTAATAAACAAAACTAATTTATAAATAACAAAACACACAACATGTAGAAAGCATAGCAAATGTTCGATATGTCTACCTTCAGACATTTATGCATGCGTCTAGACGTCGGCGCATTGAGCCACGTATTTGTTCAAATATTCCTGGAGTATCTCTGATTACCCTGCACGCATCGATGTCCTCTACATCGCGAACAGGAGTACGATAAACCAAATGCTGTAAATGGCCCCAAATAGAGAAATCGAAAGGATTGAAATCCGGGGATCGAGCGGGCCGGTTCTGTGGTCCTCTTCGACCTATCCACTGATTTGCATATGTTTCAGTTAAATGCTGACGTGCTACTTGACTAAACTGGGCGAGAGCCCAATCATGCATAAAAACATATCCCTTCTGACGCCCAAAGGAACTTCCTCCAGCAGTACTTCTCTTAAAAATTGAACGAATGCCTCACCATTTAATCGAGGAAGTAGAAAATGAGGCCCAATTAAATCATCCCCAATAACTCCGAGCTACACGTTAAGAGAAAACTGTTCTTGATGGTTAGTTTCGACAATAGCGTGAGTGTTTTCATCAGCCCATATGTGGTAATTATGAAAATTAATAACCTTGTCCCGAGAAAAACTAAATTCGTCTGTGAATTCTATCGTCTTCTGAAAGTCACAATTTCTTCTGATCATTTCCAGCATCAAATTGCAAAATTCAAGACGGTTCGGAAAGTTTCGCGGTAACAGTGCCTGTTGTCGTTGCAGATGGTAAGGGTATAAGAGTTGTTCCTTTAAAATTCGAAATACCGTCATATGATCAACATTTAGCTAGAAAGCAATCTTTCTAGTACTGGTTGTTCTTCAATCAAATTAAGTACTGCTTCCTCAAGCTGTGTTCTTCGTACTTCTCGATGGCGACGACAATCCTGCTTTCTTTTGTTGATGTATTTCATTACGGACGATGAACTTCGCCCTTTATTTCAATTGTAAGTTGAATATATAAGTTATGTTGTGTTTTTTGTTTTGGATAAAATAAAGGCGATATCATTATTAATATTACTATTATTTCGGCAAAATAACTTTTCTTGGCAGACAGACAGACAGACAGACAGACAGAAACTTTATTGATCTCGTTGATCACATACGTAATATGAGATAAGTTAGATATACCAGAAATTCACGATAATACAATAAAATAGAAACACATTAGTTCTCTTACAAAGAATATGACACAATCAATATTCTACGTTTTGGGAAGAAGAACAAAAATGGTCATCGACCAATTAAAGTGTTTATGTCTTGTGCTCGCGATGTCCATGAAATCCTAAGAATCAAATATAAATTAGGCCATGCTAACAAAATATTTTTCCAACCTGATCAAACTCTATCAAAAAAAGCAACTTGACTCGGTGAAAAATGAACTTATAGTGCGTCAACAGGCTGGTGAGCAGAATTTGTCTATAAAATACTTCAACAATACACCAAAAATCATTAAAAAAAACTAAAACTGAGCAGCCCTTCGCTTCATTACCAAAATGTAAGAGGTCTTAGAACTAAACTGACGGACCTCAGTTTAAATGTTAGCAATTGTTCTTATGATATCAATATCTTCACCGAAACCTGGCTCACACCTGAATTCACCGACGCCGAACTTGGGCTTTCCAACTACAACGTATATAGAACTGACCGCTCTAGTGAATCCAGTATTTTCAGCAGGGGTCGTGGTGTACTGATAGCTATCAAAAAATCATTTCCTGTTTATCTAATTCAGTCTGATCCTTCGATCGAACAATTGTTTGTTCTCTTCAATAACAATTCTATTATTGGTACGGTATATTTCCCATGTAAATCTTCACCAACTTTATACCAATCTCACTTTGATCAGCTAATTACCTTGAATGAGCAGTATAGTAATGCGATCATTTTTCAATTGGCGATTTTAATCTTCCATCAGCATTATGGGAGGTAGAGGATTATTGCTCTGTTGCTTCTCCTCTGTTGCTTCTCCTCTGTCTCTATCCACTCAATCTGAGATAGATTCTATTGAAACGATATCCAACATGTGTGCTTTTCTCAATCTTTTTCAATCCAATGGAATATTCAACGATACAGGAGTTACTCTTGATTTCATCTCATCACCAGTAGATCTTACAGTACTAAATGCTGTCGACATCTTAATTCCTGAAAACTCGCATCATCCTCCACTTGAATGTTATTTGCCACTCAAAATCTCAAACGAATATTCATCTGGTGAAGAATATTACTATGACTTCCTTCTCGCTGACAATGCATCGATAAATTCGACCCTTGAAGCAATCGATTGGGATGGTGCATTACATGGAAAGGAGCTTTCTGATGTGATTTCAATATTTTACGACATTCTTTATTCTATCATTGATCGCTTCGTTCCTCGAAAAAAATCTGTGGAAGGCGATTTCCATGCTGGCACTCCCCTGAGCTGAAGAAACTACTTTATGAAAAGAAATTAGCTCACAGGATCTACAAGAGCGCAAGGTGTCCAGAAAGCTTCGCAGCATTTAGCAATTTAGGATCAAGATGTACATCCTTAACCAGACAATGTTATACAGATTACATGCACTGAACATTCTATGATTAATAATGTTAAATCTTTTTGGAAATTTGTAAGCAGTAAAAAGGAAAATAACACTATACCTAATAAAATGACTTCTGGTAATCGTAATGCTACCAATGGGATCGATATTGCCAACCTTTTTGCTAATCAATTTTCTTCCGTCTATACAAGTCAATCTTTACATCCTTATGATACCAATATTACATCCATGGTTAATGTGTCCAATTATCATATTGAAATCTCTAAAATTTACGAAAAACTGTCCGAACTTAATATCAACAAAGGCCTTGGTCCTGATGGAATTCCTCCAACTTTTCTGAAATCATTTAGCTTTATGTTAGCTCGACCACTTTTCTTTATACTTAATAATTCCCTATCATCTGGCAAATTCCCGGACTATTGAAAAAGCTCATATGTCACCCCAATATATAAATCAGGTCGAAAATCTGACGTGTGTAATTATCGTCCAATTTCTATTCTTAGCGCAATCCCTAAGTTTTTGAGAGCATCATTACTTATGACCTTACTTATGACTGCTCCCCAATTATAGGGACCGAACAATTCGAATTCACATCCAAAAAGTCAGCTGAACTGGGTCTAATTACCTACGTTGATTTTCTGTCTGACGCACTGTCTAACGGTTTGAAAGTTGACTCTGTGTACACTGATTTCTCCAAAGCTTTTGACAAAGTTAATCATGAGTCCATAAACTTTGTTTATATGGTGTTGATGGGCAAATATTACAGTGGCTCAAGAGCTATCTTATGGAAAGAACACAAATTGTTAGAGTTAATCATTATTATTCTCATACCATCGCAGTTACATCGGGTGTTCCACAAGGTTCACATTTGGGACCACTGTTGTTTAACCTTTTTATCAACGATCTAATCAGCTGTTTCCATGAAAGCGAAGCTATTAAATCTCTTTATTTTTCTCTGGTAAGATTTCATCTCGATTATTGTTCCACAGTTTGGTCCCCTCACTACGTTACACAAAAAAAAGAAACTCGAGGCCGTACAGCACAATTTCCTGCGATATATTGCCTTCAAGATGCGTGTTTACTATGACTATACTGCATTGGAATGCATTTTGAGACTTGCAGAAAACATTGAGATTTAATACTTCTATTCAAAATTATCAACGGACTGAGTATTAGTCCCGAGCTTCTCTCCAATATAGGTATCTTTACATGTCCCCAGTCGTTCAACTAGACAGCTGCAAACGTTTTACGTTTCTTTTCACATATTCAATTATTCATATAACGGCTTTATTCTCAGAACTCTTAGATTGGCTAACTCTTTAAACACCCTTCAAATCTTTAATATATCAGTATCCATGTATCCAGTATCCAGTCTAGCATGTTTGAGAAAGTAAAATTACAAAAAAAAAAAAGATATTTCAATGTGACACTTTAATATATCTGCAATTTACATTTATGTTGATTTGATGAATAGTAGTTTTCAGAAACCTATGCAGGTTCCGAATTAACGAAAATTGCTTTGAATCCTAATGAAACTTCATAATACCTAATTGATCCATTGCGAAATTTTAGCAAGAAAATGAAATATCACGTGGTGTTGGGTAATGGCAACCCTGCCGAGCTATATCATTTTTCATTTGACAGTTTTGACACAGTTGACTTTGACACATTATTTGTTGATTACCAATGTAAATGAGACACGTATTTATCAAAGCAATCTAATGAATATGAAAATAATAAATTTTTCATGAGTAATACAGTATTTGCACCAAATTTTACCGTTGCTGTTTCAATCGTTAATAATAATCGAGAAGATATAGAGGTTATGTTATTTTGAGTGTCATCCAATCCAAAACAATTCAGTCCTATTTTCAAATTATCAGAGATGTCTGACTTGGGAGACTGGTTCCGCAGTGTTCCCTTCTTCACCCGTTATTGGTTTGCGGGTTCCATCGTGTTTACCCTTGTTGGACGATTCGGTTTAGTTAGCCCATACAATTTGATATTGCTTTACGAGCCCTTGAAGAAATTTCAAGTATGGAGGCTCTTCACAAGTGTGTTGTACTACCCAATACAACAGGCTGGTTTTCACTATCTCATCAACCTATACTTCCTTTATAACTATTCTCGCAGGCTGGAGGAAGGTAAGTGAAATTTGCTTCAAATCTCCAGTCGAATCTAGTACCTATATTAGTAGTTTTGTGTTTGCTCTTATGAAGTTATGAATCAACATATATTACACCATATACTGTTGGTTTGAATCGTAC
This sequence comes from Leptinotarsa decemlineata, assembly GCF_000500325.1. Classification (NCBI taxonomy): domain Eukaryota; kingdom Metazoa; phylum Arthropoda; class Insecta; order Coleoptera; family Chrysomelidae; genus Leptinotarsa; species Leptinotarsa decemlineata. The sequence goes on along the minus strand of NW_019292191.1, from coordinate 47,282 downwards.
CTTTCAAATGGTGAGGATAATGTAACTCTCAGAGAACCGTCCAATTGATACAGTGTACCACAAAGTTCTGCGTTTTAACTTATTTTATTTCAGTTATACTTAACATGTTAATCAGATTACCGTGACTCATATATATGGTAGTTTAAATATTTTCGTGGATTATTCAGCATTATTTTGAAAGGGAAAACTCGAGAGTTACTTGAAATATATTCTAATTTACAAAAGTTGAAATTTTCAAAAATAAATATAACATCATTCAAATGCTTGATAAATTTACAAGAGAAAAATATATTATGAAACAATTTAATCAGTAAATTTCTTGTTGTTTTCATTGACTGTAGCTTGAAATTTGATGAACATGTTAGACAAATCAGGAGTAAGAATTTCTTCAGAAGTTTTGCAGTGAGAGAGATTTTTAATGAAGTAGGTTACCGTCTATACTCTTTTCTGTGTTGATACCGACGTTAACCAAAGTCTTCATTTACGAACAAGGAATGTTTACTAAACCACAATTTGATTTTTTCTTCGTCACCTCAAATTCTAGAAACCAGATTAATATTGACTTTTCATACTATTAATCCTAGACTTTGTACATTTTCATTTATCCATAACTTTTATCATTCTGCCTTTCAGGTGCTTATGCTGGAAAACCAGCAGATTATTGCTTTCTCTTGATCTTCAACTGGCTCTGTTGCGTTGTTTTGGGGTTAATTGCGGAGTTACCAGTAAGTACCACTATATTTTGAGAAATTTCATTTGATTGAACATATTGTAAAAAAAATAAGATCATTGATTCCCATGTTCAAGTTCTTGAAACAGATGTTTGATTAAAAGCAATTGGAAATTCTGTACAACTCTTTTGTTAGACCACATATAAGTTATGGCATTCTAGCATGGGGTGGAGTAACCAACAACTTCCTCAAAAACCTAGAAGTAACCCAAAAGTGGATCTTGAAAATAGTCCATAATAAAAAGTTCAATTATCCTTTAGATCTTTTATATAAAGCAAAGCACTAGATGCATGGCAACTATACTTCCAAAGTATAATATTGCATTTTTATAAAAATAAAACTGATTTTGAGAGAATATATCATGTATACAACACGAGAAATAAAGCAAAAACAACTGCTATACCAAAAGTTGAAGAAACATTATCGCAGAGACACTTCACATACCTAGGACCCTTAATATACTTAAAAATACCAACAAATCTCACTCAAATTCATTCACTCGGTTTATTCAAGAATATTCTCAAAAAATGGCTCACTTTACATGTATTTCTTCATTTGAGGACATGCTTTTATAGCATACGAAACTAAAAAATGAAAAATAAATATAGTTTAAAAACACTAAAAAACACGCTTTTAAAGAACATCAAACTAAAAAGTTGAAAATTGTTTTTTTAAATAAGCTTAAAAAAATAACGAACGAAAAATACTAGTAATATGAATATTCATGCACAATTTGAACATTAAAGAAAATACTAAAAATGTGAAAGGTTCAAAGTAAACTTAAGCTAATCTATAAGTGAATACATTAAGAATTTGGTGTGTAATTAATTTTTAAGCCCCTCTCAAAAGACATTTGATTTGTATAAATTGGTGACCAAATAATAGATTCTAAGTAGGAGACTATTAAGGCAAGGTACACCATTCTCACTGAATTAATTGCTAATAAGATAAGATAATTTATTGATCTTTTAGATGTATACAAATGAGATAGATCACATATATACATAATTACCCAGGAATGAATATTATACTGCTCAGCTGTCTATTTGTGTTTCATTGGATAAGACAGTTTTATACTCGTCAGTAGAGTAAACACAATTTGTAATCAATAGATCGTTCAGATACTTTTCGAACAAGTTTTGAATAGTTTGCAGTTTCGCAATATAAAGCCCAGTAGTTTTGAGGTATCGACAGCAACAGACTTTGTCAATAAAAAAATCTCCTTAAAACAAAGTATATTTTGATTGGTCAATTATATTTGTAGCCTATGCGAACAAAGAAAAATCTGGATTTTTCCTTAATGAGGTTTTATTTTCAGATTCTAATGGATCCCATGATCCTCTCTGTACTCTACGTATGGTGTCAGCTGAATAAAGACACCATAGTGACATTCTGGTTCGGAACCCGCTTCAAAGCCATCTACCTACCTTGGGTTCTGCTTGCCTTCAACCTGGTCCTCAGCGGTGGTGGAATCATGGAACTCTTTGGCATCCTCATCGGACACCTATACTTCTTTCTGATGTTCAAATACCCCCAAGAAATGGGCGGTCCGGTCCTGCTCAACACCCCGTCATTTTTAAAAGATCTGTTTCCCGACCAAATGGGGGGTGTGCACAGTTTCGGGGCGCCTCCCCAGAGGGCGGCTTCCGCGCAACCAGGAGCTAGGGGTGGGGGTGTTTTCGGAGGACGCAATTGGGGGAGGGGATATACGTTAGGGGGGAACTGAACTACTGAATGGAGTCAGTGGGATGCTTCGATTATGCAATAGCTTTATACATTTTTCAATAAAGTTAACTACTATTAATTTTTTTTTTGTTAGAAAGGTAATTTATTAATAAAGACGATATTTGTGTGATTTTCTTCATGTATTTGGCTTTTTAGGTGTACTGTTTGGGAAGACTTGTCCCAATAGTCTTATGGCCCTGCAGGTTCCAACAATGTTGAGTCAAACTGCTTCATTTCACAAAAAACGTTTCTTGAATTGTCAACTTTTCTAATTAATTACTATATGTCGTAAGAAAATATATGTAAAATATTCACACAAAGTGTACAGAAAAGTTATGTTAAATCTTTTTGCTTCATAGTGTGAGTTTTTCATTTTTCAAGGTGTCATTTCAGCAAATTTCATATCTACCAAGATTGAGTTAATAAGGGTATACAGTATACGCAAAGTATGGAATAAATTCGATATTTCCAAAACCAAAGGTCGTTTTACAAAAACCAGAAATCTGATAATCCGTAACAAGCTGATTCTGAAAAGGTATGATACTTGGGGTCTAACGGACAGAATTTGAAAGATGTGCGCTTAGAAAATAAATTTTATTGATATCTAATAAAAGTAGAAATTAATTATTTCATATTTTTTTCTAATGATTAATTTAACAATGTGAAAGTAATCCAGTAATAAGTACATGACTTTATTTTAAATGTTCGAACTGCAGTCCTTGTTGTAGTTGACAGTAACCGTGCTAACAAGTATTTCTTATTAATTTCAAAAAACTAGGCGGCTAGTTTTCTTTTGTTATTGTGAAATGTCATTATTTCGATTGACGTTCAGTAACTGTTAAATAGGATAGTAGTTGTTGTATTAATTAGTGAATTTTCTGTAGTATGGCCAGCGAGGTCGCCAGACTTAAATCCGTTCAACAAGAATTAATTCAACGTTTATGTTACTGTCAAATATAGCAAGGACTACCGTTCGAACATTTAAAATATAGTCATGTATTTATTACTGGATTACTTTCCCATTGTTGAATTCATCATTAGAAAAAAATATAAAATAATTAATCAATTTCTACTTTTGATATCAATAAAATTTATTTTCCTAGCTCAGATCTTTCAAATTCGATCCGTTAGACCCCAAGTATCATAACCGTTCGAACATTTAAAATATAGTCATGTATTTATTACTGGATTACTTTCCCATTGTTAAATTAATCATTAGAAAAAAATATAAAATAATTAATCAATTTCTACTTTTATTAGATATCAATAAAATTTATTTTCTAAGCGCACATCTTTCAAATTCTGTTCGTTAGACCCCAAGTATCATACCTTTTCGGAATCAGCTCGTTATGGATTACCTAAAACTGACACCAAATGCAGGGTGTTGCATTTAAAAAATGACCGATGACGTCATCACATTAATATGGAACACCCTGTATAATGAAATTTTATTGTGAAATATAGAATATTGAAATTAAAAATAGACGTGTTTCAGGTTTTTGTAAAACGACCTTTGGTTTTGGAAATATCGAATTTATTCCATACTTTGCGGAGACACTGTATATATCAAACACGTGATGTTGTGAATATTCATTGCCGTTTCATCCATTCAGTATTCAGAAACCGCAAACGTTGAACTTCATTTCACGAAAAAAAAAATATCTGCCACGATACAAGACAAACTAAAAAATTACTTATTGGAGGATGAATCTCCATTTTGACGTTGAAATATTCAATAATCTTGTATAATTTATATTTATTTTTTTTCCATTTCCACTTAAATGTCATCCATATTCACATTATTGCTAATTAAGCTAATATTTAGTCGTGTTTCACCAACTAAGTTGGTGTCTTCAGGAGATGAAGTAAACTATGACAGATAAAAAATGCTATATAGCCAAAACGATACACAATTTTTATAAATCAATTTTCAATATCATTAATTTTTCATAAAACAATTAGAACACACTTGGATTTTCACATAAGTTTATTTATTTTAGTTGGATTGTTGATAGATGAAATACAGATCGAGTCTTATGTCATTTATCATTTGATATAAAAAAATATTTATTGAACACATAACACATTTGTTAAAATGAACTCATATGAAATATAACTTAGCAGAAAAATCGTTCTTATTCAAAAATGAATATTCTTCTATTCTATATCAAAACATACTTCAAAGATATTATTTTCAACACTGACTTTATGAGGTAGAACTTACACCTTTGAAGCAATTTGCTGTTATATCACAGAAGACTCATTATTATATTTTTATATTATTCAATGAAAACTCTATCCTAATTGAGAAATACCTATTTGTAATATGAAATCAAAAATAGAAAAATATTTTTATTTCTAACATTTTGTTTGTCTATGAAAATTTCAGTATTCAACATATACAGAGTGAGCCAATAGTTTCATAATGACCAAATATCTCCGTTGCTTTTCATCAAATTTGGTATTTATATGCAGTGATGCTTTACTATAAATGATCAAAATAGTAAATTCTTTTTTGGGAAAGTTTCTGGCCGTCTACTTCTTTCTCCATCTTGATATAAAAAATGTGGGAATCTTCCAAAGAAAGGAAGGAAGCATTCAATTTAAAAAAATCAACTGAAAGTTACTTCTTTGCATGATCCACACATTTTTGTAGAGTTGATTTTTTGAAATGTATTGCTTCCTTTCTTTATTGGAAGATTCCCACACAAAAACTTTCTCAAAAATCAATCTCTCGTAAAAATATACCCTTTGAATTTTAGTAAATTCTTTAATTCTGCCACAGAAATGTGATAATATTTTCTGATTTTGTCTTCTGACTTCGTTATTGATAGTTTTCAATTGCATATTTGAGATTGACAAAATATACAGTGTTCTGTTAAACGGAGATTTTTGACCATTCCATCTGAAAAATTAAACCTTTGTTATACCTACATACATTATAAAAAATGCTATACTCAAATACCCATAAAAATAATTTCAAAGGATACATATCTAAGATCAGTCATGATAACGGCAATACTTCTGGTAATGGGACGCAAAATAGCTTGATGGAATGTTACCTTTCTACTTTTCATCTAGAAAAGTGAGGATTTATTGCATACAAAATATGGTATACTTCTAAGCTCCTTACTGAACAACAATTTTAAGATTGTTTAAAAAAAGTGTAAAATATAAATAATATGAGCTGATTATTTTGATACGTCGAAGACACTAGTCTAATATGTTACATTGTTTTTAGGACTAGCTAGTGCAGCACAGGGTGAATCAATAAAATAACTGATGAGCATGTCTCTTGCTTCAAAGTCTAAGGAGATTTTTTTAAATCAAATTATATGAATTAGAAAAAAAAATGACAGAAATTTTTTTCATCCCAATACAGATTTATAAAATAATACAGATTGTCCCGAGAACTTTTGACTGTTGTGTCAAAATATACATGTGCATTCGTCAGTCATTTGGAGGTGTTTGTACATATTCTTTCACTACAAAAATCACCGCTTTGTAAGTATTACTTTTATCCAATAATCATCCAAATTTATTCCCGCACAATTTTTAAAGGATGTCAAAAACTCCTTTTTGCCATTGAACAGTAAAACTACAGCACTTCTTGTGCCATCTCTACACACTTCCGTGTTTATTTTCATGTCTCGATGTGTGTTTGTTTGAAAGAAAACAAATCTATTGTTAACCCATACAAAAATATTCCTATTGAATAGGGATGAAATATAAAAATGTGTGTAAAAATAGCTGTCTGATCCATGTACATTCCTCAAATGTTTTGAGATACCTATCAATCCTCCTGAAAAAAAGCAACTGTTTACTGGACATATCAGACCAGGTCGCATCGAGCAGGATTCTTCATGTCCTATATGCTCATTACCTACAAACGACATTCCGCATCGCCAACGACAGAAGAATTCAACAATCTTCAAAGCTTCTAGTGGCAGAGAAGAAACCATATACTCATCCCTTCTGATTTTTTTCTCAGATTTCAGATACTTGAAGCAGAAGTAACAAAATGAATGTTCAGAGGTGATGCCAACATAAAACTGTTGAACCATCACATCGTGACTCATTCCCCTCCAACATATTTCTTGACAATTGAAGCAGTGAAGAAATATCGGCCTTTTCCGTTGTATCAAAGCTGTACCACAACTGCTGATTGAAATATCAGGAAAGGCTCTTAAAAAAGTAGTACTCAGATGAATCTTTCTGGGTGGCAAATGTTCCACTTCCGGTGAAAAAGCAGTTGGAATGATGATGGATTTGTTCATATAAAGTGATTTCATTGGGACAGTATCAAAGGCATCTTCTGAATGTTGAAGCTTTGAAAGTAACGTTTTCAGTGTGGGTGGCAAAGGTTCCACATCTGGTAAAAAAGCAGTTGGAATGATGCAGGATTCTTTCAAAGAAAGTGAATCTATTGAGACAGTATCAAAGGCATCTTCCGAATGTTGAAGCTTTGAAGGCAACATTTTCAGTGTGGGTTCCGTCACTTCCAAGTCAAACTTTATGAAAACAGTTTTCCCCATTCCAGATTGATCTGATTCATCAAGGGAAAAGGAATAAAATGTATCTGCTTCTAATGTGGTACATACATTCTTTTTGGTACATTTAAACCATTTGTCTGAATATAAATAAAATTTCTGATGTATGTTACTGGCAGCTCTGGCATCTCCGTTGTAAGAAATATTCAACCGCATTACACTTTCGTTGAGACTATACTGAAATCTAATGAAAAACAGGTCATCTTCAAATATATACATATATAACTCTGTCATTTCAGATTGAGAATCGAAGTTGACAACGAAACCTGGGTAGTCAAGAACTGAAGATTTATGTTCATCTCTGAAATGTTTTACCAAGAAGAACGTTGGAATTTTCTCGTCTCCCGAGCAAAGTGGACATTGGTAACTTCTGCTCTGGCATATTTTTTCATGATCTCGAACTTGAGAGTAGTTTAACAGTTCCCTACAACCATCATAACGGTTGATGCATTTGAAAAGACTGTTGTTTGCTACAAGTCCAAACAAAGAAATTATTCCATCTCCTTGTTTCTTGCTCCTTGAACATCTTCCGCATTTGATATGTCTGTTCGGGTAGACCTTCACAGGCTTTACAGAAAGGTATTTGTGACAGGTGTTGCAAATGAGTGTTTCTAAGATTTTGTCTGGGATGATAAATGCCATTCTGTACGGCTGAATCTGTAAAAAATAATCTGTAACAACCACATCACTTGAATCTTGACATAAAGGGTACTTTCAGTAATTATATAAGATAAATACACTCAAATATGCTAAATAGGCTTTTTTTGAATTCAGTTCATTTTGTGTTATGATGAAATATTGAACTTTAAACCTTACAAATTATGATATTAACAAGTTCTTTAGTGACTCACTTTTGGAATTAATCAACTCTCATGCGAGTGGACCTTTATTGTCACTATTAAACTGATTGATTTCGTCAACTAATTCACTGACAAACAACATTCTAATTTTTATGATAGTCATATAAACACGTCTTTGAAATTTTAATTAGAAATTAGAATGGATATATGGATATCCGACTTCTTGTGACAACAAGCCAATAAGCCTTTTCATTATAAACGATCAAATTATTTGTCAAATATTCGTTTGACAAACGTGTTTGTCAAATTTTTTGAAAGTGTGCGAGCTTGTTTGACGTGTTTGTCAAACAATGTAAATGTTTGACCTGTTTGATGGAAATTTTGATTGACGGTGTGTTTGGCAAACCTGTTTGATAGTGTGCAATGGTGTTTGTCTCAGTCGACAAGAGTATTACTTATGGAACTAATAAATAAATCAAGCTATTAATATTTTGAGGAACAGAAAAGAAAAACTAATTCTAATTAGCTACTTCAAGTACATGTTAGCAATTCTAATAATGTTGTGAAGGTTAGTGAAGAATAAATCACCATGGACCCGTGTTAGGAATCACACGTTAAAAGGTAAGACCTCGTTAATCCTTAGCTCGTACAACTTTCGACTTCTGAGGATTGTCGTTCGTAAGGTTGCGACAGCTGGTTAACGGAAAAACAGATTTTAAACAGATTTTAAACATATTTTTTTATATTGGGGAATTGAGCATAATGTTAGTTCTTGCTCTGAGAGGTCTAAAAATGGATTGAGATCGTCAAGCAGGCCGTGGTACATTGAAGTTAAGTTGTTCAATAATTTTAGGACAGTCAACTCTCTCATTCAATAACTTGGATAAAAATATGAGCGACGCTCATTTTCTGCGATGCTCTAAACTAAAAAGTTCCAAACGTTCATATATGACATCATTACTGATACCTCTCTCAGGGTAAGAACCATCTATTCTGAAAATAAGAAATTTACAAAACTTTATTTGAACTCTTTCAATGGCTATGTTATGAATACCATTGAATGGACTCCAGAAGATACTTGCATATTCTATCTTCAAACGTACGTAGGTGAAATACAACAGCTTCATAAGCTCTGAGAGCTTATGGTTTCATTGTTAGCTAATTGAAGTTGTGATTATTCTACAACCTTTTTACGTGGCTGAGGGACTGCGAATAGTCGTGATGCTCCATTGGTTGCTCTGGGGGTTATTAGCATTGCTACAGAACACGAGTACACTAGGTTAATGATCAAAGTTTACACCAATCATTTCTTCTTCACCAGAAAATGAAGTTTCCTTCGTTTTCTATAGTTTCCCTCTTCATCAGAAGATTACGTTTTTTTCTTCAGAAGTTTCCTTCTTCTCCTGAAGGCACCAACTTGGTTGGTGAAAAAAGTATTGCATTTTTAGTGATTGGGAAAAGTGCTGGTTTTGGATCAACACATAATCTCTAAAATGTCTTACTGACGAACCAGTGGGTATTATTTCATTCACTTATCTTCTGTTACAAAAAATGAACCTCCAATATTCAATAAAAAACATTGTTATCACGTTCAGAAAGTCTTTCCTCAGGATTGTAGAAACATCTATGGTTATATTCCAATGAAAAACTCCGCCAAGTAAAATAAACTGATTCATTACCATAATTCTTAGTTTGTTTGGAGGTGATTGACAATTTTTCATGATGAATTCCACTAGTTCGGACTTCCATTGTCAGATATTATATGAAATGATTTGAAATCCCTGAAGAAATTGATGAAAAGAAAAGAATTAAAAATGAATAGCTGAAAATAACAATTATATTAAGGAAAAAAAACCTGAAATGAAATAATAGTGAAATAAAATATAAGTAGGTAAAAATAGAACAATTGAACAAAAAATAATAAAATAAAAAGTTACGAGATTTCAAGCCAAGTTACCTCACGACGTTTCGATAGTTAGTATCCACAATCGACCTCGGGTGGTGACTGGACTAATTCCTCCGAGAAATAACTATTTATGGGTCATTCGAGTACTTTCACTTATCTCCGCTTTCCTTTTTTCGCTTCACCGGTTTAGTGGGAGATGACCGTTTGGCGGGAGTTGGCTATTAAGAAACTCATTTACAACGGAAGGACGAATTCTTTACACAAGATGAGGGACTACCCATGGGATCGCCACTTTCACCAGTCATAGCCAACAAATATATGGAGTGGTTTGAAACTCTGGCCATTGAAGAAGCCCACAAGAAACCTCGTGTCTGGTTGAGATACGTTAACGACACCTTCGTAATATGGAACCATGGGAATACTGAACTAGACGCCTTCCTGAAACACATTAACAGCGTGAGACCTTCCATCACTTTCACAATGGAGAAGGAAGCCCACAAAGAATTGCCATTCTTAGAAGTATTGGTGAAGAGGAGCGAAACTAAGTGGGAAACATCTGATGTGTATCGAAAACCCACTCACATGAGACAGTATCTGAACCACGAATCCAACCACCAACAATCGACTAAAAGAGGAATCATCAAGACTCTATTAGACCGTGCTTTAGGGCTCTGTAATACGAAGGAAGGTCTCGAGAAAGAATTAGACATCATCAAAAATGATCTTCAACGGAATGGCTACTCCAAAGCGATGGTAGAACAGACTTTGGTTAAAAGACAGCAGGAGCCTCGTAAGGAAGAGAAGCCGTCACAATCAGTGCGTGCACTTCCCTACATCAGATGATTATAGAAAAGGATAAAAAGAATTGGATCCAACTACTACATCAGAACCTGCTTCAGATCCGGAAACACTATCCGTAGCAGCCTCACGTAAACCAGGCCACAAAACGCGGACTGCGATTCCAAGAATTACATTTACCGGATACCCTGTGAGTGCGGAAAATCCTATATCGGTGAAACTAAGAGGCCATTGAATGTTCGTATTGCCGAGTACAAAAAACACACATAGCGAGGGGAAACCAGCAAATCAGGAATAGCAGAGCATGATTGGACCCATCAACATAACATCGAGTGGCCCCAAACTGAGATCATACACAGGGAGGACCATTGGTTTAGGAGGAAGCCGCATACATGTTGTCCAACAATGTATTCAGCCAAGCTACCGTAGAGATACGCAACATATGGAAACCCATAATCAAGTGAAAAATGATCAACTCCCGCCAAATAGTCATTTCCCACTAAACTGGTGAAGCGACAAAAAGAAAGCGGATATATGTGAAAGTACCCGAATGACCTATAAATAGTCATCTCTCGGAGGAATTAGTCTAGTCATCACCCGAAGACAATTGTGGATACTAACAATCGAAACGTCGTGAAGTAACTTGGCTTGGAATCTTGTAACTTTTTATTTTTATTATTTTTTGTTCAATTTTTATCCGAATGTTGGTTCATTCCCAATTCCCGGAATTTTCTGTAGAATTTGTTACAGCCGAGCGTGGATTTTAGTCGGATGCTGGAAACCTGAAAGTACACAAATCTTTTCAGACGCGAGCGGAAATTTCTACTCGTAATATTAATCTCGACTCGACAAACTGTCAGCTTGAAGTGAAAATTTCAATTCGACCGGTTGTTGTTATTTTATCAGTGCTCGAAAATTTTGTTTCAACAACGCTACGGTTGATGTTTGAAACAAAGGATTTTTGTATAATGACAGTAGCATGAAGTTTAACAAACACCGGAGCTGGGTAGTGTTGGGTTTGATTTTTTTCGAAGCAGGTAAATGATGTTAAAAATATTTTGTTGAAATTATGAAAAAAATCTTTGCACATAATTTTAATGGAAATAAATATCCGCTTTCATTGCTTTGAACATTGTATTATTATAGGAACTCTTTGTAAGATTTCTTTTCTAATTAGGGACATGCAGGACTGCATTTTCCTAATACCGGAAAAGCAACAAAATTCATTTTCAAAAAATACAGGCCGTTTTTTTATCATGTGGTAACATTGCTATATTCTAAACCGTAACAGATACGAAGACGATGGAATGGGAGCAATACAATGGTCGAAAAAAATTTATACGGGGAAAACAAAAATGTTGTTTTTCGTTTTTTTCGAATGGAATTGTTATTCCGGAGAATATAAAAAAATTGAAAGAGAAAATGTTATTATTCGAAGTGTACTATGACGATGTAATAACAAATAATGGATAAAACGGTTCGTGTCAACAGTGCCACCATAATTTTTTTTCAATACGGACCTATTTTTTTATTACAGATATTGATAAAGCGATGAATTCACAATCCAACCAGCATCAGTGACAACAATTTTAAATTACGGTCCTGTCGCCATTTCATTTGTAAATTGTTTCGATGTCTTCAAAATATAATTCAGACAATCCAAAAAATTCGACAGGTAGGTACCTACGCTAACACATTGAAAATTTGTACTTTTTCGTTTTGTATTGCTGTAATCCTTCTTTCAAGGCTTATTTCTCCCTAATCAATTATAATTCGTAATATTTTTATAATTCTCAAACCTGGAAGTAATGAAAATATCAGTTTTTGGTCAAAATTTGATTGTTGTATAATTTGGTATGATCAAATAGCATCTCAATTCATTTACCATCTTAAACGCGTAGGGTTTGCTTGGTTTCTATGGCAGGAATAATGAATGCGTTGATTATATCTGTTGAGAACTGTCAGACGTTTATGAACATATCAAAGATGTATTCAAATCATGAAAGGACTGATATGCTATTTGGTTATGCAAAATCAAATAGAAATCCTCCTTTGGCAAGGAATATGTATGTTGAGCTATACGGGAATCGTCGTATTCCGAACATCCAAATGTTTATACGATTAGAACGAAATTTGAGGAACTATGGTGCATTTAACAGAAAGAAAACAAGAAAGTGTGTTGTTACTGGAAGTATGAGGAATCAAATAAATGTTATGGGTAAGCAAATATTACCACTTATAAAATTACACAGTGAAAACATCTTTTTTTCAATTTAGGATTGGTCAGTTACAAAAATTATGCTAATCAAGATTGTTCTTTACGAGAAATTGCCCACGAAATGGGGATTTCTGTAAAATCCACCAGAACTATTTCGAAAAAGAACAATTATAAATGCTACAGGATACGCAAAGTTCGTCACCTCAATGAAAGGGATTTCGGAAGGTAATATTTGTAAAAAAATAATGTAGACGGACAAATCAAAATTCACCAACAATGGTTGGTTCAACAGAAATGTCTGGGAATGCAGAACTTGACACTTTCCTGAAGCACATCAACAACCTAAGTCCTTCCATCACTTTCACAATGGAAGTCCACAACGAATTGCCTTTCTTATACGTATTGGTGAAGAAGACCGACACTAAATGGGAAATATCTGTTTATCGAAAACCAACTCACACAGGACAGTATCTAAACCAGAAATCCAACCACCATTAATAGACTAAGAAAGGAATAATCAAGATTCTACTAGATCGTGCTTTCGGGCTCTGTAATACAAAAGAAGATCTCGAAAATGACCTTCAACGGAATTGTTACTCCAGAGTGATGGTAGAACAGGCTTTAGCTAGAAGACAGCAAGACTTCCATAAAGAAGCCGCCACAACCAGTACTTGTACTTCCCTACATCAGAGGATTATCGGAAAGAATAAGACGGATTGGGTCCAAGTATAACATCAGGACCTAATTCAGATCTGGGAACATTATCCGTAGCACCCTCACAAAAACCAGGCCACCAAACGCTGACTGCGATTCCAAGAATTGCATTTACCGGATACCCTGTGAGTGCGGAGAATCATAAATCGGTGAAGCATTGCTGAGCACAAGAAACACACACAGCGAAGAGAAACCAGCAAGTCCGGAATAGCAGAGCATGTTTGGACTCATCAACAGAACATCAAGTGGGCTCAAGCTGAAATCATCCACAAAGAGAAACACCGGTTTAGGAGAAAATTCAAAGAAGCCGCGTATATGTTGTCCAACAACGCATTTAGTCAAGCTAGCATGGAGATACGTAACATATGGAAACCTTTAATCAAGCGAAAAACGACCAACTCCCACCAAACGGTCATCTCCCGCTAAAACCAATGAAGCGGAGAGAGGGAAGAGGGGATAGGTGAAAGCACTCGAATGACCTATAAATAGTCAGATCTCGGAGGAATAAGTCCAGTTATCACTCGAAGACGATTGTGGATACTAACAATCGAAACGTCGTGACGTAACTTGGTTTGGAATCTTATATTTTTTTGGTTGTTGCTTGTATGTGATTTCTATGTAATTTCAGTTTTTTGTTTAATAAAATTGTTATTTTCGGTTAATCTTTTTAATTTTTTTTCAGGGATTTCAAATCAATTTATATTATATTAGACAATGGAAGTCCGAACTGATGATACGCAAATTATTGAGTAGTAGTATTTCATTTCATTCAAATCGAGTTTCATGCCCATAATACCATGACTAGTAGCGAAGAGTCCAGTAACAGCGAAAAAACTTACATCCAAATCGAAAACCAATCATCCGGAGAATCATTCCTATCCATCTTGGAGGACAAAAACACCATGATAGAAATGCTGAAGAAGCAGTTACAGAATCAAAAGATGCAAATCACGTACTACCTTCACAAAGATCTCGCTCGTTCGAAACTTCGAGAACTCTCCCAGACCTGTACAGCTTGGGAACTGGACAAGAGCTTACCTGTCGAATTAGCCATGAGTGAATTTAGGAGAACAAACGGATTGAAAAGTACCGTACAACATTTATACGAACATATGAAATATATTGATGAAAAACTTGTAGTCACCCTGAGGGGCCAGGAATTCATCTTGAAAAAAATCGTCAAAAGGTTATTCCACTTTCTGAAACACTCCAACGATAATATCCAGTTCAAAATGAGCACCAGTAAGGTATTCAAAACTGAATTTTGCTTGGAACTCTTCAACAAGCTTCTAGACGCAACGCTTGTGCTGCGAAGAAAATTAGAAGCCTTCAGAATCTGCTGTAACCGCCTCATTGTGATAGAAGATGAGAGAAATGTGATAGCAGAACAGGTTTCTTCTTTACCTGTCGATCAGAAGATGAACTGCAACTTCATCATGAACATTCAGATGGAAAAGGCACGGTTGGAAAAGAAGGTGAAGCAAATCTCGCAAGAACAAGAATCACGTAAGGAAGATTTGAAGGAACTGGGGATTCTAGAGGAGAAAATCTCTGGTTTGCAGAAGCAATTGAAATCCATGACAATTGGGGCGGGAGAGATCGCCCACATTGACGAAACGGTTAGAAATTTGGACTTGGAAGCGAAATTCTTGTTATCGGTATCCAAACGCTTCAAGGACAAGCACCGGATGGAATTGGAAGCTGCAAAAAGTTCAAACAACCAAATTTTGGATACAGTTTTGGAATATATACATTTAGCGATAGAGGGCAAGGACTTGGTGAACAAACACTTGAGGCACAGATCCGAGCTGGAACTTTTCGACAACATCAAAAAACCAATTGCGGCGGCTACAGGTAAACTCACTGAAGAACTCGATCAATTCAAGGTTGAGTGTGAATCTTTGAAGAGAGATCTAAACAAGCTATTGCTAGAGAGGAATCAGTTGAAAATATCCAACTATCAACTGCAGAGGGACTTTGAAACTATCAAATGCGACCACTCCAAAGAACTGACAAACTTGCAGCAACAGAGAGATATGTATCTTGCGCAGGTAGAGGATTTGCAGACAATTCGGGAGGCTTACACACACCTTGTCGGAAAAAAGGTCGAAGATAAACCTTCGACTGACCGCAGACACTTGGTGAAAACGAACATAAAACTGACGAAGCAACTGAAGATAATGAAGGATATAATAAACCGGCAGAACGAAGAGATATTGTTGCAAAACGACGTTATAAACCATATGAAATCTCACAACGAAAGCAAAACAGCATGGGAGAGAAATCACTGTATGTTCGAATACCCTCAAGTGTGTTTGATCAATCCTAGCAGTTTCGGTTTGGATATCGACACCAAGGAAGAATACGAGGATGATCTCGAAGGAGAAGCAATACTGGTTTCTGAAGAAGTATTCAGGTGGAAAAGCGATCAAAACCTGGGTAGGGCAGTTCACGAGCAATGTAACTGTCAAATCGCCAGAGCGCCATCTATCGGATGCTTCGCCGTATACTCTCAGAACAAAAAAGTGTTGAAGCAAATGATCAAAGCTGTAGTTAAAGAACAACGCTCAGATGATGACACCAATACGTCATCTTTTACTTTGGAGATCAACCGTAGCTGTGAAGAAGACCATAAAATGAAAGTCAAAAATGATAAAGAGTTGATGGGAGATTGTTCGTGTGGAAGTTCTGGGGCTGTGTGCGAACATGTTCAGAAAGAAGGCACGGTGCCCCGTAAGCAGATGTCTAAAAAAGGGTCTTATTCCAGGAACATTCAAGCTCTTACAGGCAGTGCAAATAAAATGAATTCTTCGGGGAAAAAGTGTTTTGAATATACCTAGTCGAGGGAATAAAATGTTTTAATTCATGAGAGTGAATCTTTTTCTAAGAAACTTTCTTCGATGATGGGTGATTGTTTTTTCTAAGAAATATTTTCATATAAAAAAACTCGATAGCATTCTACACTTCCGAAAAGTTGTGAGAAAGTGCCTGTCGATTTCTGCTGGTGGAACTGCTGTTCTTGAACTTCATGACGGTATGACTTTAATTCCTTGAAAATTCTTGAAAATGCTTTAGGAGATTACATCTGCATATGAACTTTAGCAAAAACTTATAAACGCAAGTCAGCAGATTATCCTGCTTCAGCTGTACTTGTCAATATATTTCGGAATCGGTGAAAATTATCCTTTACGTTTAAGTCATATAATCTCTATCATTCAGTCTTGAAATTACATGATGATTGCGTTAAAAAACTTATGATATATGTTTTAGTGGGAATGATCATTGCTACAGAACATGATAATGCTTATTCGCTTTTAGGAACCATCTAGTATTCAGAAGTTAACAAGTTTCACGGCTATGATTCACAAATGTGTGGTTAATATGAAGAGAAGAGATTTACTGATCTCTAAGAAGTTGTTTGTCATTGCGCAGAAGTAATTTATGTAATTTAAATAAAAGTATCCATTGCAGTCAATGCAAAAATATTTTTTTTATTAGTATAGGGGTGTTGACGATGTTAAAGCCTGCTTCACAGGAACACATTGACAGTCACTTGCAGAGAACAACAACTTTAATCCGGATATGATTTATTAGATCCTTGACAAAAAACTTTTGAAACAAGCCATCATCAAGCAAGTATTCCCCACATTAAAAATAACAGTAACACTTACAAAACAATAACATACACAGAAAAATCATAAAATAAAATAAAAAGGCTGCTAACAAAAGAAAACACTAACATGGCACAAAAACAAGTATTTTTCCCATTCACCAGAAATGCAATACTCTTCTCCACGCTCGTTCCACCAACCAAGTTGGTGTCTTCAGAAGATGAAGACAACAGTTTTATTCATTTGTGGTCATCTGGTATCTTCAGGAGATACAGAAAAACAGTTTTCTTCATCCTCAGGAGATTTCCATATGGACTCCGTATACTGTGACAATGTGACGAATTTTGTAGGTGTTTCCAAGAAAATAAGAAATGCGATGCCGAGCATAGAGTCCCTTAAAATGAACAGTTTCATGTCATCTGAAGGAATTGAATTTGAGTTCGGTCCATCTGTGGTGGTCCCCACATGGGTGGAACGTAGGAAATACTTCTAGGGTCTGGTGAAATGATAATCGGGAGAAACTCACACGACCAGTCTCTGAGGAAAAAACATTGCAAAAATTTTTGCAGATGCTGGGTGTGACGTTTGGCTAGTTCCGCAATGGGCTTGTTTCATGATTTTTGGTTTATAGTTCACTTGATAGAAATTTCAAATTGAAAAACAGTGCACTTTGTTTCAGCTCTCTAAGTACTGTAGGTTTCCCGTAATTAATTATTGAAAATCGAATGTGGTAGGACCATGACGTCACGGCCCTATTCCTGTTTCTTGGAACAATAGAAATAATCAACATTGCCAAATCGTAAAATTTACGAAGCCTATAATTATTATCAATTCAATTATGAAAGTGTATATGAACCCGTTAACGTTTCAATTAATGAAAAATTTTCCACATGGAATGAAATGTACAAGAAAAATCATGTTTGGAAATGAGTTCTATATCCAAAATCAGTACACAAAGTTGAAAGATCACAAAATATTTACCTAAACTGTGATATGCATTGTTTAATTGATTGTACTCGAACTGATCTAACAAAAGCTTCTGAGGTAATATCATTAATCATATGATTAAGTTTAATGAAGTAAAATGTATCATACTTTCAGCAATAGTATTAACTCCAGATAATACTTTTTGTGGAGAATATTTGAAGTTGAAATGAAAAACTGTGTCATCAAATTCAATATTTCATTCATTCATAGTCACTTTTTGAATGATTTCTATAAAGTTTTGGAAGAGTAGAAGGATTGTAGAACCTAAACCCATTATATGAAATAACTCATCTATAAACCAATGCGCTTTCTATTTTCTTGTGCCTTTCCGAACAATTGAAATCAGCACAAGAATTCACCATATTAATATTCAAATATATCTCTAAAACACTTTTAAAACACACACAAACTAAACTCGATGAAAAAACGAATTGTTCCTACGCGAGCTGTCAGCTAAGAAAAAGTTGAAACTCAATGTTGCAAAAACAAGCAGTGCAACTGATATAGTACAAATTATATCTAAATATGATTCTAAATAGAATTTAACGAGCTGAATTTTGAAATGGTTTTTGAATGTTCATGAACCCTAATAAAATAAATCAATAATGCATTCATGCCACCCACCAAAAATAAGAAAAATAACGTTACTGGTATATTAGCCATATTTTCATCCAGTCAGCCAGTGCCCTCTGTAGTTTATGTGACTCCGTCGTGAAGCTGACTCCTACAACTTACCAAGAATCGATTTTGAAGTGATCGATGAATTTTACTCAAAAAATTAGCAATACTTTGGTACCGAAATGAAGAATGAAAAGTTGAAACGGTAGGTGGTATATTTAGTAGGTCCCTTTCATTTACATGACATTCATTTCTGACTTTGTATTTTATCGAAGGATGGAAAGTTTTGATTTAATTTTTATTTTAGCTCGGCCAAGGTAGTAATGGTAAAATTCAATTAAAAAATAACGTGAAAAAATATTTTTCGGAATGTAAACTAATGAGACGGAATATGCAGCAAAATAGGCTTCCGCCGAGACCTACCTTTCACAAAAATAACATTCTTTAATTAGATAAATGTAACAGTTGTTTTCACGCAGAGTTGAAACAAGAACAACAAAAATGGCGTCTGTCAAATTGGATCATCAGATCTGTGATTGAATATTAAAAACCAATACATTTGGCAACTTCGCTCTAGACACGATCAATTTTATTGGTCAACAGACACGCGGCCAATTTAAATTCTTGCTTTTCGAATTGTTCTTGTTTCTGCAAATATAAAGAGATCTTGGGACCGATTAGGCTTGATGAGTATAATATACCCCTAACACGATCAGTCTGTAAGCAAACTAGTATCATTTTCCATAGCATGAAACAAGCCCATTGTCGAAGTCATCAGGCCCGTAGGTGCCACTTGATAACATAATAATTAAGATGTTATTTTTATTCAAGTCTCATTTTATTCACAAATTGTATGAATACGGTGTTCTGTTGTCTGTACAATCGATTTTTCGGAAATTTTAGATTACTATGTCGAAGTTGACAGAGAGCGATAAATTCACATCCTTCCTGTATGTAGCATAACAGTAATAACATTATTATATCTGTCGACAAATCTTCAAGGTACTGCAATTATGCTTACATTTCACTTACAGAGAAAATTGCCTACCCACACAATTTTTTAGTTCAAAGAGTCTCATCTCGGTGATTGATTATTTGATGTTCCGCAAAGTCGCTGAGAGTGCAACTTTATCCAAGAGAGTTCTAATTAAACTATTCCCAGAACAGAGATTAATGAGAGAAATAAAATTACTTTTCTTCAGCGGTGGAATCTTTAATCGACTTCCAGGGAAAAGTTCCTTTTTCAGCAAGTCTCGTTTTGTCTCAATTTATTTTTTTTAAAGCTCTCCGCTTTCGGCTATTTGCATATAATGATATCCAAGATGATGTTCCGTGGAGCCTTTTGATTCAATCAATATTTTTCACTTAACATTTGTATTCGAAAATAAAAGATTTCGTACTTTAGTTTATTTTTTTTTCTGGAAAGTGTGAGAATATCATTTATATTTGCAACTATTTATTTTCTAGTTTTTTAGAATTGACTGTAAAATAAAAAGCCTGAATTGAAATGAAACCCACATGATGTCATTTTCAAAATCGAAATATAAATATAAAATAGCATATGAGATATATGTATGAGACAAACCTGAAAAACATAACAACAACAGTGATTTTTTTTAAGGACAAAACACAAGCGGTGCCTGTGCGAAAGTAGCGATTCACATTGAATTTGAATAGCTGGAAATTAAATCCATTTGGAAAACGTTCTCGGGAAGTTTATTCCATATAAACGCAGTTCTCTAGATGAAAGAGTTCTTGAACAGTTAAATTTGAGGTGTACTGAGTTTAACCCCAAAACGATGAGCAGCCACATTCCATCGCGTATTTCTGATAATTACCGCTCTTGGTGGAAACAAATGTGCCAAGTCACTCGAACATCTTCCGTGAAAGTATCTATAGAAAAGAGACAAATCTCCAACCTTTCTTCGATGTTCCAGGCTATCAAGCTTGCACGTGATGGTCGCGTCTTCAATCAGGCGGATGGCTCTTTTCTGGATGGAATCCAGCAACTTCAGGGTATGTATGGGGACAGAGCTCCATACATGAGCACAATACTGCAAAGAAGGTCTGATCTGAGCTTTATAAAGGATCAAAAGTTGCTGAGGTGTGTACAGTTTTCTGGTTCGGAACAGTGTTCCATGCTTTTGAGAAGGAGCGACATGCAAATCCAGCGACATGATTGTGCCAAGACATAATGGTGGCCATGTTAACCCTCAACAAACGTATCGAAGTGGAAAGCGGAATTGTCCGACCTGACATTTATCTTCTTGGACAAAACCAATGCCTGGGTTTTTGTGGCATTGAATTGAACCTGGTTACTTTCAGTCCAATTCGAAATCACTTCTAGATCCTTATTAAGATATACAACCTCCTGCTGCCGATGAATATGTCCCCCTGTAGCCAATGTCCTGGAATCTAAATGGAATAACGAGACAATGTGTTGACGTCAGCAAAGCAATATATTGGATTTTTGTTTTTTTCCAATAAGTCGTTGATGAACAATAAAATGAGGGTTGGAGACAATATGGATCCCTGGGGAATACCTGCCTTGATGATGAAAGTATTCGAGAGATATCCATCCACGGCCACTTGCAGGGGACGTTCTTTCAGGAAGCTGAAGAGCCATACAAAAAAAAATTCCACAAGCCCGCAGCCGCGGTGGTAGTGCGCCCGACTCACGATCGGAAAGCCGTGGGTTCCATTCCCGCCTCGACCAGATCTTTTTCTCGAGATAATGTATCTGGTTGAAGCTAGGATGAATCTGCAACCGTGTTAGGGATCACACGTTAAAAGGTAATACCTCGTTATTCCTCAGCTCGCATAAGTTTCTCAACTTCGAGAGTTGTCGTTCGTATGGGGGCGACAGCTGATTAACGGAAACACAGATTTCAAAACAGACAGATAGAAGTGATTAACTGAAAGAACAATCCTGTTTTTTAAATTTTTCATTTCTACTCATATTTCTGTGATCACATTTTCTTCATAGATCAACTTTCTCAAGAGTCTTCCGATTATATCACAGTTACATTACTGGTATTTCAGTGTCGAAATAACGACTTTCATCTGGAGAGTTACAATTGACCAGTCGGATTAGAAAAATTCGTTTTTTGTGACACCTTCATATTCCGAAGTTTGAGCTATCATACTAGATGTCTTAGGCACCTGTGCAATGTCTTTCATTTGGAAGATTCGTTGTCCAAATGGAAGATATTGCACAGGTGCTTGATAGTTCTACTCCATCATTCTGCGCGTCATAAGCTGGGATAGCTGTTGTTTTTCCGCCAGGTATCTGCTTCACCTACCTACAGCCAGGTATGACGCTTGTTGAATCGCGTCTTGTGTGATAACTCAGGTAGTAACACGCTGCAAGGGTTTTCAGACTCGTCTGGTCATTGGTCTCCGCAAGAGTCTCAATCTGCTTACTTCCTAACGTAAACTGTCGATCCATTGGTTCTGGTTTGGTATTCATCTTCCTGGACGAGTGGAGGGGGGACCGGTAGTGGGAGTCATGGTGGACAGACAAACAGACATATAAACAAATAAAACACATGTTTTTGAAAATTTTAAATTCTTTCACACTTATTCCCAAAAAGGGCAAAAAAAATCTTCCAAACAAGTATAGACCAGTCGCTTTGTTATCAGTGATATCAAAAATCATGGAGAAAGTCGTAAACCACCATATCCTCAAATATTCAGAAGGCTTCAACATCTTGAGCGATCATCAATATGGCTTTCAATATGGCGTGAGATCAACAGGAGACTTTTTATCATATATCATCCATATTTGGAATAACGCAATCGAGTAACAGGGAGAATCAAGAGCTGTTACGCTTGATATTTCTAAGACCTTTGACTGTGTGTGGCATGTGAGGGTTTGCTGGTCAAACTTCGATGCTATGGCTTATCGAATCATTTTTGTGTATGGCTCTCCAGCATCCTGAAAGGACGTTCCCTGCAAGTTGCTGTCGATGGATATCTCTCGAGTACTTTCACCATCAACACGGGTGTTTCCCAGGGATCCATATTGCATATCTTAATGATAATCTAGAAGTGATTTCGAATTGGGGTGAAAGTAATCAGGTTCAATTGAATGCCATAGAAACCCAAGCATCGGTGTTCTCCAGGAAGATAAATGTCTCCGAACAGGAAATAATAATTTCAGGTCAGACAATTCCGCTTTTTGCTTTGATAAGTTTGTTGGGGGTTCAAATGGACACCAATATGTCTTGGCACAATCATGTCGCTGAAATTGCAAAGGCCGTAAAGTTATCGGTCAACTACCCAATCCCGCATCTGCGGGCAACAGGCGTTGGCCGATTTCAAGCTAGATGTGTGGGAGAGGTGTCTCGCAAGAGCCCTCGGCGGTTACTCATCTCTCTCTTAATGGTTTGGAAGTTTGGAACACGGCAACTTTTGATGCTTTATAAAGCTTAGATCAGACCTTCTTTGGAGTATTGTTCTTATATGTATATGGAGCTCTGCCCCCAAACATACCCTGAAGTTGCTGGATTCTATCCAGAAAAGAGCCATTCGCCTGATTGGAGACGCGAACATCACGTGCAACCTTGATAACCTGGAGCATTGAAGAAAGGTTGGAGATACTTTCACGAGGAGTGTTCAAGTGACTAGGCACATTTGATTTCATCAGGAGTGGTACATATCAGAAATACGCGACGGACTGTGGCTGCTCATCATTTTGAGGTTCAACTCAGAACACTTCGAACTTCACTGTTTGAGACTTCCTGAGAACGTTTTTCCAAATGGATTCAATCTCCAGCGATTCAAATTAGGCACCGCTCTGATAGCGCCTCAAGAATTTTCCTGTAGTGCTTGTGTTCTGTCCAAAAAAAAACGTATAATAACCCCAAAATCAATTCATTTGTCCAACATTTATCTCTACATTTACTGCTTCATATCTCTCAAGGCATCACAATCAGCTCAAGTGGAATAGTACTCAATAAATGATTAATGACAGACGAAAATTGTCCTGATGTTACCTCAATAACACCCTCAATGGAAACGTCGAGCTTCGGTTGGAAACGCGCCCACAATGGCAACAAACAGAACACTGTCAGCGGCAAATTCTCCATTTATTTCGCCAAGAGCAATGAAACCTTTTGTTCTCGCGTTCAGGCCCTATTCAGACCTCTGGGATAACTATTTCATAACCAATTCCGTAACATCGTTTTCAGTGAGGTAATCAAGGTAATGTGCCACCGGGGATGACATAAATCGAAATCTCGGGGCGGATGCGCACTTTAACATTAAGAGTTCGCGTGCACGAAATCGTTACATCTTTCGCGATTCTGTGAGCACGCTTTTGCTAGATATGAAATTATCCGAATATTGAGATCGACTGTTTTGCTACGACCAATCCGCATTCAATAACGCGAATTACAATTGTTCACTTTGTTTCGATTACACTTTGTATCGTCGCCTTATTTCACTGTCGCTTTCTTCACTTTCGAACTAATTCGCATTATAATCCAAACTGACCCACGTCGGCTCTTGTACGCTCTATGAACTTCTCGAACTCATTGAATGGCTTCCATAAGACCTTTTGCCTTCGTGTACTTTTGCGGCAGATTCACAGAAACAGTTCAATACTCAGCGTAGCGGGTGACGAAACGTTGTCGAACAGCTAGTGAGATGACTTTTTCTTCCCCTTCGAATTACTCCGTCCTAAGTATAGTCAGTTTAAATCTTATATAACCATTAGAGAGAATCATTACCGTTAAAAAATTACCATTGTATGGTCTAAGAATTACCTCCTTAAATATTAGCATGTGTTTAAGGAACACCCTGTATATGGAGCTTTGCCCCCAAACATAGCCTGAAGTTGCTGGATTCCATCCAGAAAAGAGCCATTCACCTGATTGGAGACGCGAACGTCACGTGCAACCTTGATAACCTGGAGCATTGAAGAAAGGTTAGAGATACTTTCACGAGGATTGTTCAAGTGACTAGGCACATTTGATTCCACCAGGAGTGGTACATATCAGAAATACGCGACGCACTGTGGCTGATCATCATTTTGAGGTTCAACTCAGTACACTTCGAACTTCACTGTTTGAGAATTCCTGAGAACGTTTTTCCAAATGGATTTAATCTCCAGCGATTCAAATTAGGCACCGCTTTGATAGCGCCTCAAGAATTTTCCTGTAGTGCTTGTGTTTCGTCCAAAAAAAAAAACGTATAATAACCCCAAAATCAATTCATTTGTCCAACATTCATCTCTATATTTACTGCTTCATATCTCTCAAGGCATCACAATCAGCTCAAGTGGAATAATACTCAATAAATGATTGATGACGGACGAAAATTGTCCTGATGTTACCTCAATAACAC
The DNA here is from genome assembly GCF_000500325.1 of Leptinotarsa decemlineata. NCBI lineage: Eukaryota > Metazoa > Arthropoda > Insecta > Coleoptera > Chrysomelidae > Leptinotarsa > Leptinotarsa decemlineata. The sequence continues at coordinate 22,276 of NW_019292191.1, read as the reverse complement.
CCTCAATGGAAACGTCGAGCTTCGGTTGGAAACGCGCCCACAATGGCAACAAACAGAACACTGTCAGCGGCAAATTCTCCATTTATTTTGCCAAGAGCAATGAAACCTTTTGTTCTCGCGTTCAGGCCCTATTCAGACCTCTGGGATAACTATTTCATAACCAATTCCGTAACATCGTTTTCAGTGAGGTAATCAAGGTAATGTGCCACCGGGGATGACATAAATCGAAATCTCGGGGCGGATGCGCACTTTAACATTAAGAGTTCGCGTGCACGAAATCGTTACATCTTTCGCGATTCTTTGAGCACGCTTTTGCTAGATATGAAATTATCCGAATATTGAGATCGACTGTTTTGTTACGACCAATCCGCATTCAATAACGCGAATTACAATTGTTCAAATTGTTCACTTTATTTCGATTACACTTTGTAATTGTCGCCTTATTTCACTGTCCTAAGTATAGTCAGTTTAAATCTGATATAACCATTAGGGAGAATCATTACCGTTAAAAAATTACCATTGTACAACTACCAGTGGCTTGCTTCTTGGTGGACACGATAGGCAAAGTCGTTTCTTGGTCACCAAGTAGAGGCCTTTCCATTTCTGGTAACTCAGGACAAACTCCGTCTTTTCTCTGGGGTTGGTATGACTAAACCGCGTTTCCTTGGTTGGAATCTGTATCCATGACAAAGGTTAGAAAAAATGATGTCTTGAAATCATTGGCTTTTTCCAGTCGCTTCCATGAGTTCAGGGTGTGTTTTCTGGTATTATTTTTTGGATAGTCAACCAAAGAGTAGATCTGTTGGTTGTTCCAATTCCCTTCAAGTTATCAGCATCGGTTTGCAGATTGCCTACTATATGCCCAGATGAATATTGACACCACCTTGTCCCAATCTTTGTGGTTTTTCGAAACGAACATGAACAGATTCTTGCTAATTATTTTATTATGCAGCTTTTCTATTTCTTCTCACTGAAGGTGAAGTGGAGTAGTACATACCTTCTTGATTTCTAATTCTTGGATCAATTTCTTGTCTTGAGTCGGAATATCGTCCTTGATCGAAATGTAGTTGACATGTCTGGCAACCACATTGTTGAGGAATGCCTCTGCTACCATACCAGTTTTTTAATTTGATATTTGAAAGGGATTTCGAAAGATACTGTGTCATGTTTCTTGACTCCTTGTAGGCCTCTCCCCAAAGCACACAGGGCACATCGTTTACACTATTTTTTCAAATGAAGACGACGACAGTTGGCATAGTTATGTATCTAGCGAACTGATGTCAAGTTCTTGTTGATGAGACAGTGTTCATTCGGTCGACTCCTATGGAATTGTTCCGGTACATCTCTGATATGTGCTCTTGGTATGAATACAAATTGTACACTTTCATCGCCTCGATATGGTTTCCCAACTTGTGATACAATAGACCATCAGGAGTAACAAGAAATCCCAGTTAACCCAGTAATATCGGCAATTGGATCATGCTTGAAGACTCACTACCAGATAGGTTGATCCAGCNCTAAAAAAAATAATGTTTCTAGAAGAAGCGACTTTATTGAGAAAACTTGACGATTTAGGTATAGGGACATGATATATCATCTTGAAGCATTTTTTACCATCTTCCAATTTACCGAGTAATATACAGGGGGTTTCATTTGAAAAAATGAACAATGGAAACAATAGTAATTTTAGCATGCCCTGTATGATATGGAGTCGATTTCTTGGTGTTATTTGAATATTTCGAGTTTGTCCAAACTATCACCAAAACATCAACTTTTCATGAATTGAGAGTAGGTGCTGATGTACTTAATTTCAATTAAGGCAATGTTTTGGACCATATTTAGCACAATTTATTTTTTTATCTCGAAAACAAATAGAGATAGGTATAGAACATTATTAATAAAAAAGTATCAAAATATCAGAGCAATTTCAAAAATGTATTAATATACGTGGTGTTCCATTTAAAAAAGTAAAGTTGCTAGGACTTTTTGATGGAAGTGGCAACGCCGTAATGCTGAAAATATTTTAGATCGATAGAACAGGCAAGGAAATGTAAGAGGTGAAATTTTCAGAAAAATCATGCTTTGCGTTTTCCAGAAACGTCTAACCTACCATCGTCCGTGAGTCACGCTGTATAGTATATTATAGTATTGATAAATAGGTTTTTTGGTATTTGAACGAAAATAGTGATACATACAAATAGCCCAACTTAGGCTCAGCAAATCACAATGTTATATATTTTTATAAGTCAATAGAAAATGACAAATACCTGATGAATAATAATGAATACTTTTCAACATGTCTCTTTTATTTTTTCCCATAGTCTTAGTTTTTATTCATACATTTCTGCAGCATTTTTCATTTTTACAATAATCTGAAGAGACACATTGACAAATACTTCTCCATTTCCTGCAGTCAAGCACACTTTCTGTTAATGTTTAATGTATACGCGGGTTTTTCACAGGGACAAAAGTGTTTGAGAAAATGTTCATCCGATGAGGATTGCAAGAGTAAAAAGAAAAAGTGCCTTTGCGACGGATCTTGTGGATTATCGTGTATAAAGCCAGGTGAGTCAGAGAGGAATGAAAGTTTCGTCCCGAAAAAATATAGTAGATTGAAAACGGTTGAATCGTCTTCAATGATGACACAAGAGAGATCAATGATTTTGGGGTTGAAGTTTTACTTTGATCTTTCAAATGCTAAGAACCCTATTAATGTGGTGAATATGACTTTTTTCGAAGCTGAAACCTAGGAAAGTTACTTCGAAAAACTCTGGGTGTAGAAAATAGTTCTCATCTAATTTGGGATTGAAAGTACAAGGTCTGTTCAAAAAATGAGGTGAATTTTAATTTTTCACTTGTGTCAGCAGTTTTTCCAATCGTTGAAGCAGTTATGATATGCACTTTTTGGTATGTTCTTGAGTTGTCTCAGCGATTCAGCTTTCATATCCTCAATCGTCGCAAAACCCCATCCTTTCATGGGTCACTTCAATATTGGGAAAAAAAAAATGTTGTAGGGGGGCAGACCTGGTGAATGCGGTAGCTGAGGCATGATTACTGTATTGCTTTTGACCATAACTTCAAAATAATACTCCTCATTGACTGTACGACCATGTGGTAAGAACTCCTGATGTACTGCGCAACGGTAATCGAAAAAAACAGTGAGCACAACCATGACGAACTTGGCGTGCTTTTTTGCTCTTGGCCCTCCTGGGCATTGCCATTGGGACAATTGGACTTTGGTTTCGATAACATAACCATATCATGACCAGTTGTGACCCTTTTACGTAAATCTGGATCGCCGTTGACGATATACAACAATTCCTGAGCGATGCTGAACTATTTGGAAGGCTCAACATCTTGAGCGATCATCAATATGGCTTTCAGAAACAAAAATCAACAGGCGACCTTTTTATTGTATACAACGAATCATTAGAAAAAACCAAGAGTCCAATATATTGCTTTGCTGACGACAACACATTTGTCTCGTCATTTGGATTCCAGGACATCGGCTATGGAGGCACATCTTCACCGGCAGCAAAAGGTTGCATATTTTAATGAGTATCTAGAAGTTATTTCGAATTGGGGTGAAAGTAAACAGGTTCAATTTAATGCCACAAAAACCCAGGCATGAGTTTTCTCCAAGAAGATAAATGTCTCCGAATCGGATACAATAATCTCAGGTCAGACAATTCCGGTTTCAGCTTCTTTGAATTTGTTGGGGGTTAAAATATGGATACCAATATGTCTTGGCACAATCATGTCGCTATAGTTGCAAAGGCTGCTTTTCAAAAGCTTGGAACACTGTTCCGAACCAGAAATCTGTACACATGTCAGCAACTTTTGATGCTTTATTCAGCCCAAATCAGACCATCTCTGGAGTATTATTCTCATGTATGGAGCTCTGCCCCAAAACATACTTTGAAGTTGCTGGATTCCATCCAGAAAAGAGCCATCCGCCTGATTGGAAACGCGAACATCACGTGCAACCTTGATAGCCTGGAACATCTAAGAAAGGTTGAAGATTTGTCTCTCTTCTATAGATACTTTCACGGGAAGTGTGCAAGTGACTTGGCAAATTTGATTCCACCAAGAGCGGTACATATCAGAAATACGCGACGGACTGTTGCTGCTCATCGTCTTGAGGTTCAACTCAGTACACCTCGAACTTCACTGTTCGAGAACTCTTCCATCTGGATTGCGTTGATGTGGAATAAACTTCCTGAGAACGTTTTCCCAAATGGATTTAATCTCCGGCGATTCAAATTCGATGTGAATCGCTACTTTCGCACAGGTACCGCTCTTAGAGTGCCTTGATAAGGATTTTCCTGTAGTGCTTGTGTTTTGTCCCCGAAAAAATGCCGTCATTGTTTTCACATTGAAGACGTAAATGATGAATTAAAAGAAGTTCATTCTAAATGTTTCATGAAAGAGCGAAACTTCAAAAAATTGGATTGTCTTTCCACACAAAATATAAAAACTATTTTGGAATATTTTCAAAGACTTTTATGTTACCTTCCAGGCATTTTTCAATCCTCTTCATCAAATTTGTATTCACAACACGACTGATTCTATCGTGTTTCCAAATGGATTTAATCTCCAGCGATTCAAATTCAATGTGAATCGCTACTTTTGCACAGGCACCGATCATAGAGCGGTGCCTGCGAGCAGATTTTCCTGTAATGCTTGTTTTTTGTATTAAAAACATGCGACAGGTTTTTTTGGGGAAAATTAAGCAATTTTGGAACGACCTTCGCTGCCACAGGCCCGATCCTCAAAATTTCTGAATTAATTGCATGGCATGAGCCAATCGATATGTCGAAATTTTCAGCAACTCCTTTAATAGTGATTCGACGATTCTCCATAAGAATTTTCTGCACTTTCTCAACATTTTCATCGGATGTTGATGCGCTGGGGCGTTCACTTGTACCTCTCGTAAACATTTTTCTGATTCAGACTACAATCACCGTATGCCACTGTCAACATTTCAAGTGTTTTTCAGCACTCAATTCTATGTTTTCACACAAAATTTGATGCAACCTCTATTATACATTTTTTTTTGCTAGCAAAAAATCGCCTGACATGTTTAACACTTTTCACTTTTACATGTCTTAACAACAAACTGAACATGCTGAACAACTGAAACTGTGAACATATGTTCAAAACGAGTGTACCAACATGAAAAAATGAAGATATTGCTGATTGAATGTACGCAGCCCTCGAAATTTGAACATTAACCTTATTTTTTGAACAGACCTAGTTCTCATCTATTTTGCAGGAGTTTACTGAGGGTTCAAAAGTATTTCGAAACAGAAAGCGACGGTTTGAAGTTTGTAAACTGCTCATTACATTATTTTAATAAAATATTGTTTAATTATAGTTGAGTAGGCTTATTGATTTCTATTGTATATTCTCTAGCAATTTCGTAGGAAAATATTTCATGGTAGATGTATTTTTGGAATGCAACTTTGAATTGCGAATTCGAAATGATAAACAACCAGTAGAACTGAAAATCTTTGATTCCGGACATTTCCTACTACCTTTCGGACTTTAAAATGACCCCATAACTTACCAAAGGATCATTTTCCAGATCGTGAATGTCCTGAACCTGAACAAATAGCTTTTGGAACTGTGACAGCAAGTGGGAAATTATTCGGCGCGAGAGCTATATACACTTGTCAACATGGTTACCACGTTGTGGGTCTTCAAAGTAGATCTTGCCAAGCTGATGGTCAGTGGGCTGGAGGACCTCCAGCATGTAAACAAAACAGTAAGTTGCTTGTCAAGGTATCATTAAATGAAGTCTATCGAAAGTTTTGGATCGAATTTCTGAAACATGTTACTTTAGGGGATTTACGATTTGAGTTTTTGTACAGTTATACATTTTTTCAAAGGCACTTAACTCAAATATTGCTGTGTCCCTCTGTGCTTATCGACTCAGTGAAAAAAAATCAAGTTTTTCTTTTTTATGCGAAAAAAATTGTTTATAATCAGTTGTTAGCTTAGGTCCAAAGTGAGTGGGTCTAATCGACCCTCCACCGTAACCCGCAAGGGTTTATTGTGGCTCACACCTATTCACACTCGACCAAATGAAACTAGCTTCTTAACGAAGCCGATTAATTTGTATGGTGAGTGATCTATCAGGTCGGATGATAAGAGTACGGCTCTACCAAACTCTAAAAACCTGATTCGGTCCCCAGCGGGACAGGCAAAAGTATATGCTTTGCTGTTTCATCGTTAATGAGGTAGTCGGATAGTTAAGGTGCAAGACTCCCACCTTGATACCCGCGACAAACTTCTCATATGAGGGTTTTTGCACGTCAGCTACACGTCACAGATTCAACCGTGCATGGCTTTTTCGCCTCTGGTTTTGGTGAATCATCACTTGAGCGCAAACGTTTGCTAACTTGCTCTTGGGGGGTTTGTTCCTCCACCTGAGACAGATTCTGCTTACGCCACTCAAGAATTTGGTGCAAGGCGGTTTCATAAGGTACCCCGCTCATGAGGAGACGACTCGGTCGTTTCCTGGCTGCACCACCAAACCTTTTTTTAGGTTCAGCTATTGGATCAGGAGTTGGGGAGAGAAGCTCTCGCTCCTGAACTAAATTTACAGGGAGGTCAGTTGGAGTCGTGAATTCGAGATCCGTCTCCTCTGTAGACTCGCAATCAGTTGACTGAAAGATTATATATAATTTTGCTCCATTCCATAATCACAATTGAAAAAATTATTCATTTTTTAATCACCAGATATACAGGATAAATTGATGAATACTAGTTCATAAGTAAGATAAAATATTATACTGATCTTCCACCAGAGTTCACACAGAAAATAAACACAAAAAATAAACAAAGTTTAATGAAAAACAGACAGATGGAGGAACAGTGGAGGAAAAGAGAAATGAGTGAATTAATTAAAGTTGTTTGAAAAAATTAATTCCGACTGTACATCAGTGAATGACCGTTTTAAACTTTTTCAAATGAGAAGGTTGAAATGTCACGTAAATCTGGTGAAATCTTCAAAATGTTGCCACCAATATATCGTAATTCTCAGAAGGTTGGAGTAATTGACGAAATTGACCATATAATATACATATTCCGGAGAGGTGCCCAAGTTCTGGTGAAAATACCAAACCCTTGCTTCCTATTTGTGACTACGATTTTGCAGGTACGTGTGGCAGATATCCGGGTAACTTTAGGATTTTGTCTGTAGGTGGCGCAGTGGTACATCCTACTGAATCAACTGCAGGCAGAGCTTATGGCTAGTTGAAAATAATTTTGTTTGCTTGGGATATTCAGACGCTTCACTCCATCTGAAATTACCCACTTGGCACTGACGAAGAGCTAGTACTCTGAATCCGTTCTGTTCATTGGTGATCATCTCGACCAAATCAGATCAATTTCAGGAAGTTACTTGCACAGGTGTCTGATGGTTTTTACTTCAGCTTTCTGCGCGGCACTATCTAGGGAAGTTGTCTTTTCATCAAGTATCTGTCATACGTAACTACAAAATCGTAGGTCTCATGTGAGAGAGAAAATTTGGTATTTTTTCCAGAACTTAGGCATATCATATATGTATAGGCCGTTTTTTCAAGCTGATTCCATTATTGCTATCTCGGAAACGGTGAGACCTACAAGGTCAGGAGAACTGGGATAACCTCTTTCCAGATCGAGAATATCAGTTGTTGTTTTCGAAATATTTGCCAAAAAATAGAATGGCCAAATTTTGTTTTGTGGCTCTAACGCCTCCACTTCGAATAGTTCAAAAAAATACAGGAAAACTTTCAATAGTAGAAGTAACTGCGCTTCTACAGAACACCCCCACTCCTTCACTTTTGCCGTCGTCCAGTCGACCAATCAGAAACTACCGTGCGTACAGCGGGAAATTTCAAACATTTCATTGCAGAATAATGCCACTCTTTCCTGACTTAGTGCAGTATCTCTGTTTTTGGGGTTGATAACCACAAAGTTTGACGAAAAAACTGCTCTGAATAGGATCAAGCGCTATTTCGCCAGTTTCAAGCATTGTTTCGATCGTTTCAAGCGCTATTTCACCCGTTTCAAGCATTTGATCCCATCCAGAGCAGTTTTTTCGTCAAACTTTGTGGTTATCAACCCCTAAAGCGAGGAGATATACTGCAGCAGGTCAGCGAAGAGCGGAATTTTTCTGCAATAAAATGTTTGAAATTTCCCGCTGTACGCGTGGTAGTTTCTGATTGGTCGACTAGATGACGACCAAAGTAGAGGAGTTAGGGTGTTCTGTAGAGGCGCAGTTAATACTAATACTGTTTCATATTTGTTATGATCTGATATAAATCACTTTGCAATGCAACGTTCCGTTCATTACATTGCATCATCAACTCATTTTTTAATAAGGTAACATTTGGAATCAACTGTCATTTGAAATAGAACACATTTTGTTAACAATGATGTGTCCAACAAATGCACCAATCAATCAAATTGGAACAAATGAAACATCGAGCGGATACATTGAGGAATGATTCTTTGAAACAAAAAGAAGTAAAATGACATTCCATACATACCTCGCAACAAGAAAAAATTTACGTCTTTTTGGGCGAATCCACTTGCGAATAAACGTGCTTTGTATATCCGTATTCCTTGTGGGTTTGTCTTCATTCGTAACACCCATGTACTGTCAAATATTTTGGCGTTTTTGATAGCAAGTACAATAAATTTTTCTGAATGTAAACAGAAATAAATTAACAATCACTTTATGAAATCTAATTTAACAATTTTGAATCAAATTCCTTTGTTTATTTCATTAGTTCGGACTTCCATTGTTTAGTATGATATAAATTGATTTGAAATTTGTCGCTCAATATTGCTCTGCCGGGCAAAGTTATCTTCCTCAACTGCATTTCCATCCCTCCGGAAGCAATTTTCACCGGTTCAAACTTCAGTCGCTTCTATTAATACAGTATGTATCAGTGAATGTCTACCTAACCTCAAAATTGTTTATTGTGTTCGTAGTTTCCGTACACATACATTGCATCTATTGGCTCTTTGAAATTTGCCACCGAGAGTTAATATCTGAATGTAAAAATAGTAATCTACGAAAGTATGCCTTTAATTTTGTTAGGATTCAATGACGTAATGAAAAAAAACTGCTGCCTAACAATACATTTCTCAACCACGCTTTGGGTGAAATAACAGCAAAAATGAATATAATGAAAATTCAAGATAGTGGTGCTGTCAGCGTTCAGTGGATGTTTTGAAGATATAAATAATAGCAAAAGAGAATCTCCAATTCCGTTCTCAGGTACCTCGTTATCCTCGGTGGAGTCGGTTGGGAGAGTGGGGAATTATTCATATCCTCTTGCCGCTCATGAATAAGGAGCGTATAAATTGCCGTTGTAAAGGAGGCGAGTTGTGATTATGCAGATGTGCAAAACCTACATTAATTTAGATCTGGGCAACTCTTCACAATACAGAATGATTTATGCTTTGTCTGTTCTGAGAAGTTCGTAAAAGTTTAACACTTCTTTTTATCACGAGAGGTAGAGGTCCAAACTTCCATTGTCTGAAAGTAAAATTTGTCCAGAAGTAAAGTTTCAAATTAACATACTATGAAAACAAAATTATTTATTTACTGCATCCATGCATCCATAAAGTTTCACGACACAATAGTTTCATCAGTTGGACTGGTACATAAAATTATTTTACAATGTCTTGTATATAACAGTATCGCCTCTGTTTGGAAAATGATGAAACACCGGAGCATATACTTTGTGCCTGAATTTGAAAAGAAAAACAATTACAATACAATGTTACTTCTAGAAAAATAGGTAATTTATCAATATGTTAAATATTGTCATTTTATGCCAATACTCAATTACATGAATGATCAATTCTGGTAAAAAGTAGAATTTGAAAAAACAATCCCTCTTTCAGTTTTTGCTTCAAGAGTTCCTCGTAGCCCTTCAGTCTCCAGTACAGCGTCCACAGTAGACGAAGACGACGATGACTGGGACGAGCCGGAGTCTTTTGAAATTGACGACGATGGAAAAATTTATAAAAATCCCAGGAACTCTCCATCAACGCTTTGCCCGAGAGATGAAGAACAAGCTACATTATTGGTGAGCCTACTATTACAACAAAATTTATACCAATTTCAACCATTCATTTTATTCAGACTTAGTATAATGAGTCAACAAATTGCTCTGTTTTGTGCCCTTCAACTCGCCCGATCTAACGTCATTGAATTTTTTGTAGGGACAAATATATAGTGCATTCATTTCAAAACTTCCCACCCCTAGTACTTCGTTTAGCAGGGAGAATTTGCCGTAGGCAAAAAACACGTCAATTTAGATATCGAGAGGGAAGTTTAAAACCAGTGCCAGTGGTATTTTAGGTTTAACCCCCTTACCCCTAGCTACTCCCACTTGATAATTTTAAATGGCACACCCTACCTTGTAACACATCATTTTAAAGATCTTAAAAATCCTCACTCAACCCCGTTTAGAAAACTGAAATTGGTTGATCCGTTCTCGTAAAATAGGGCAAGAAGAGAATGAATTATAACAAAATGCAAAAACTTATGGAACCGCTACCACTGACTCAAACGTGTTTTGCTTTAGCTGAAAGTGAGATAAGGGCACACAGTTGCTTCTTGGCGTTAGTTGCAATTGAATGGTGAAAACATTTATCAGAATTAGTTATTCCTGATTTTAAACTGTTTGTCAAGTGGTGTCAGTTGCACTGACAGTAATACAAATCGTAATGGTGTACACTTTACAAGCAAGAACTGAAATTATTTTTATTTATGGTGCAGAAGATAGGTGTGCTCGTAGGACAGCCTAGGTTTTTAATGAAAGGCATGCAGGCCAAAATGTGGGTCACCGATATGTTCTAGACCTTGTTCAAAAATTTGAAGAGACCGGTTCTGTGTGCAACAAAGCAGGAAAGCAGCCGAGAGTTCTTACGGAAGCCACACAGATTGAGATTTTAGGCCAATTTGCCGTTGAGCCTACTACTTCAATTTCGAAAGTCGCTAAGTTAGTAAATATTTCAGTTGGTTCTATACACAAAGTTTCAAAACTAAACAAGTTCTTTCTTTACAAAATGAGTATTCTTCAGCAACTCAGTGGAGATGACTATGATAGG